>OX422220.1:11081132-11356546 GCA_949130495.1 Sambucus nigra | reverse complement strand
TAAGTAGGTTAATTGTTCTTTAAATACATACTATCCACTACACTAAATCTGCCCATTTGTCAAGGTCATTGACCTTGACAAATTCACCTTGTCAAGGTCAATGACCGTGACATTTCGAGGCGAGACAACTTTTTTTGTCACGGTCGTGTCACGGTCATTGACCTTGACACAAAACTCGCGTTTTGTGTCACGGTCGTGTCAAGGTCAATGACCGTGACACGTTTGTCACGGTTTATAACCGTGACAAAGCCGTGACCCTTTTTAAAAAAAATTGTCACGGTCAATGACCGTGACAAGTCCGTGACAAGATTTGTCAAGGACTTGTCACGGTCAATGACCGTGACAATTCTGGGCAGAATTTAAAAAAAATCTGCTGGGCAGTATGGCCACCGCCACTGCCCAGCAGTATATTTGTACCTGTTATAACAACGTTGTACCTGTTCCAAACATCATATATCCAACACAAACTAAAGATAATGCAAATATATATTCATGACAGTATAATCCAAATTTTCAAAGTAAAAATAATATACATGACGAGATAATCCAAATATAATTAAAATGGACAAACTTAAAAATAATGTTGCTACATGTCTTGGATAAAACTGAGGAGGTGAGTAGGCCACACGACATACGAATTGACGCACCCACTAATATATGTCGTGCCGCATTGTTCGCGCAACCACAGTAGGAAGTTCTCCTTCCCGGGTATGACATACGTGACGAGCACCCTGGACTCCATCCCTTGAAGCACACGTCCATGGACTATTCCACCCTCGATGATATCCGGGTCCCTCAACCCCCGCCCTATCCGCTGGCCATCAAATATGTCCAATATGAACACGCTCGGCCAACCAACCGTCGATAATGGTCTGTTGGAGGGCGTCAAATAGGGAAGTGGATCGTCGAAGTACCGTGGTGTCGGTGATGAAGCAGCGAGGTCCACATCCTCGTCATCCTGCGCCTCGTCCTCCCGCACCTCCTCGTCCTCCCGCACCTCCTCCTCCACCGCCTTCTCCTTCCCTTTCCCTTTACCTTTCTCTTTACGGTCTCCACCCAACGTACGCTTCATGAATGCGTACATATCTTGGACCGTCGCCTCCAAACGGGACAGCTTCGCGTCGTGTGAATCCACCGTTCGAGCCAACCCGGTGTCGCTCGTCTCCAATCCGATGATCCTAGATTTGGCCACCCGCGAGCTCACTCCCCTTGTCCTCCCCTTGCGATCAGAGCCAAGCACTTGGCTGAGTGCGTCTGTGGACAAAGATGCCTTGTCGGCATCAGACTGCGACTCATGCACTTCCTTAAGCTTTGCCTGAAAGGACAAAAAGCACATGATAAGTAAACTAAAAAATTATAACGTAATTAACAATAATTAAACTGTCGGATTACTTACAATCGTGGCCGCGACGCTCGGGGACACCTCCTTGTCCTTCCCCTTCTTCGTCCGAAGAGCCACATAAGTATCGAGCCTATGTGGCTTACCCCCTGGCCCACTCCCTACCCCCTAAAATAAAATAAAGTAAAGTAAAATTAGTATCGGCCCCGCAAAGTAAAATAATATTCAATAATATATTTCTGTAGTTATAGATAAATTAAATATTACCTTCATCCTATGCTCCACCTCAGCGTAAGAGGTCCGGCCGGAGTAGTGCACGTCCGTCTTTTTAGCCCGATTTTCCCTCCCCGATTGGCGAGATGCCAATTGTCGATCCTCAATCTCATTGTCAATGAACTTTTGCCATTGTGCCAATGAGATCGGCTCCTTGGGCGGGACGGATCCGCGCCATTGTAAAATGGTCTCTCGTGTTTTTCCAAAGTACCGTGTCCGCATATTTTTTTTCCACGTCTTGTGTTGCTCCCTCAACTGCTCGAAGACGGAATCGCGTAGCTTTGGATCCAAGTTGAATTGTTCCTGTCCAACAAATACAATGTTAGTTGCGAATAAATATAAATATAAATATAAATATAAATATAAATATAAATATAAATATAAATTGAAATTGAAATTGAAATATTCATATAAATATTACCTGTAGTGCCGCCCAAACAGCTAACTTGAGCTCATACGGCACCTCCTTCCAACTCATAAACCCCGGGCCGATGACCGTCTTTAGCAGCTCGAGGGATCTCGCTAAAAGCTCCGACTTGTTTTCGACGGTAATCCCAAATTTTCCATATTTGGGGAGCCTAGGGGCGGAGGAGCCCTCGTCGCCTCCGCTACCACCGAACCCAGACGACGACATCATCATAAACAGCATCATCATCTTCGCCCTAACATCTGAAGGAGACATTTTTGCTGTAAAAAAAATGTTATTAGTACAGATAAAAAAAATGTTATTAGTACAGATAAAAAAAATGTTATTAGTACAGATAAAAAAATGTTTCGTCTATATTATAACGTATGTGTAAGTTCCATCAATACCACCCCCGCCACACGCACACACACACACACACACACACCACCCCTACCCACCCCACCCCACCCCCACCCCCGCCACACGCACACACACACGCACACACACACACACACACGCACACACACATATTTTGAATGAAAATATCAATTATTTATAAAATTGATGTCTACTTTTAGTGTTGTGTATATATGTTAGTCTACTTTTGCTTTTTTTTTTAAATAATCAATTAACCAAATTTCATAATAGTGAATAAGGGTTAATCCTAGCCATTGATTAAGTGTATTATTAGTAAGTACAAAAATTAAATATGGACTCTTAATCTAGGATATATAAGGAGTATTTGTTAGTGAAATAATAATTTAGTGATAAAAACACACTCGAACACTACCAAGTTTTGTCCTATATCCATAATCAATATTATTTGATATTTATAAGGATAAAATTACCAATCAATATTATTTTAAGTCCTAAAATTACATAATCTATTATCTTTATAAGGATAAAATTATCTTAAAATGATTGGTAGGGAATGTCTATGAGGTGGATGATAATTTATTTGATATTTTATTTTATTTCTTTTGGTTAGGTTATTAAGACTTTATTTGAATTGATATCTTAGTAATTATTATTTAATATTTATTTTGAGCAATTATCTTATAGTAGGATTATTATCCTAGAAACAATTCTATCAATTCAAATAAATAGATATCAATTCAAATACATGTCTTGGATATCAATTCCCACTAGGGGTGGCAATTCGTGTGCGTCCTGTCGTGTTCGGGTAGTGTCATGTCGGGTTCGTGTTAAGTATTAGTCAACCCTAACCCGACCCATTTAACTAATCGTGTCAGATGAGCAAACACTAACCCGACCTATTTATTATCGTGTCGTGTTCGGGTTGACCCGCATAACCCATTAAGTAAAATATAAAATAATTTTTTTCTTCTCTCTTAACCAATCATAGCACTCATAGGCCTCCAATAACTTAATTTAATTAATTTCAAATTCTTGCAACACATAAATAATTTATCATCCAATTCTCCATGAATTTTATAGAATACCTATCAAGATATATAAATTATGTAATATATTCTCCATAACCCGCTAACTTCGTGTCGAGTTCGTGTCGGGTTATCGTGTCGTGTCAAAAATTGCCACCCCAAATTCCCACCCCACCCCACCCCTCCACCACCCCCTCCCCCACCACACACCACCACACACACACACACACCCCACCCCACCCCACCCCACCCCTGCCCCCCTCCACCACCACACACCACCACACACACACACACACACCCCACCCCACCCCACCCCCTCCCCCACCACACACACACACACACCCCACCCCTAACCACCCCCTGCCCCACCCCTCCACCACCCCCTCCCCCACCACACACCACCACACACACACACACACACACACACCCCACCCCACCTCCTCCCCCACCACACACCACCACACACACACACACACACACACACACCCCACCCCACCCTCCACCACCCCCTCCCCCACCCTGCCCCACCCCGCCCCACCCTGCCCCACCCCCTGCCCCCCTCCACCACCCCCACCCCCTCCACCACCCTGCCCCACCCCGCCCCCGCCCCACCCCCCACCCCCTGCCCCCCTCCACACACACACATACACACATATATATATACACATACACACAAATATATATATAAATGAAAGAGAGAGAGAGAGAGAGAGAGAGAGAAAATGGACCTGAAAGTAGAGAGAGAGAGAGAGAGAGAGAGCAGCGTCGAGAGAGAGAGAGAGAGAAAAATGGAGGGAACGGCGTGGGAGGGAAAAAAGAAGGGGGATAGGGTTTTTGCTGCGAATATTGTCACGGTCGTGTCAAGGTCTTTGACCGTGAAAAGAATTTAACTAATTGTCACGGTCAATGACCGTGACAAGTCCGTGACAAGTAAATTTGTCACGGGCTTGTCACGGTCAATGACCGTGACAATTAGTTGTCACGGTCGTGTCAAGGTCAATGACCGTGACATAAAACGCGTGTTTTTTTGTCACGGTCAATGACCTTGACAAGGCTGGCCGGCTAAAAGGTGACAATTTGCCCATTTTGGTGTAGTGATCTCGTCTCACTACTAACACAAATAGGTAAATTAATCTTTGTTTAGATACACACTATCTAGTCTCACTACTGTAACCCATAAGTAGTAAAAAAATAATTCATGTATACCCCCATCTAATCTCACTACTATCACACATAAGTAGGTTATTTATAATCTCACTATTACAATCATACCATTGGACAGCAGACACGAGATCTCACTATTACAATCTACGATCGCTCAACCGATCATTAACTAGTCAAATCTCAAAAAGTAGTCTACTCTATTCTCATAACTCTAGAAAATAGTAAACAAATCACGTATTATAAGAGTACTCTTAGTGCACACACCCGCTCTCTATCATAGGTGACACCAAAAGCCACGTAACCCCACAGTACGTAATTTTCTATACACATAATAAGATTATTACGGCTAATGATCCCACTAAATCTGACTCACTTGCGAATTATAGTGATCCAAAATTTTACTTGTGACGCACCCATGTCACACAAAAAAAACTCATACTCATAAGGATGAAACAATAATATTTCCTCCATTTACCATCAAGATCGCTTGGTTAATGGGTCCCTGATTCTAACTCTCGTACCGGGACTGACCCATGATCTACTGTATATCCAGGATCTCATCTTATAGTTACCCCATGTCTCATTTTGGGAAACCCCTTCCTATATGATCTGCACACCCTCAAGTGAAATATCGACCAAAAATCTCTCTGCCTTTGATCACGTCCCTAATGGCCTCCCCTTTGATCCTTTAGCCTTAACGACTTTAAGGAGTTAGATGTTACTTCTACTATTGAGGACCCTGATGGTCCTACCTGAACTTACTCTTTCTTGGGTTATTTACCTTCGAAACTAAATATCTTCTCTTGATTCTCCTATCGAAAATCTCACCTTCACTACTTTCATGCCCCCACTAGATCTATTCCATCAACCTCCTCAATCTGATTAGTCCTACTTTCTCTTTGTGGAAAAATTAGTACAGGTGGTCCTAATCTCCACACATAAGACACGTTTATTTGATATCCCCTAACTATGGCCCCACAAACCATGACAGGGTGTCCTTCTCTCGGACCGGGTAGTCTTTCCCTGATTTCCACCTTCGTTGTCCCTTTAGCTCTGCTAGCCGTATAGAACTCATTTTTAGCTGGAACGACCCTGACTAAATTAACCGTCACTTTATAGAAATTTAACTGATTTAAAACATTTAAATGGGTCTCCCACTGGGTACACCTTCCTTTGTTGTTTCACTATGACCATTAAATCCAGTCTTTCTCTTCAACTAGATTCCCCAACCCTCTTGGCTCTCTTCTTATGGAAGCGTCGATATAAACTTGTAAACTTATGACCTTGATGACATCGGAACTAGTCATATTAACCAGATTTCTGAACCACGCTTCTATATTCCCATCACGGGTCCATTATCAACTTACGAATTCCTTTTTCCTTCTCCGTACCCCCTTCATCGTATACGAATTTTGCTAAATAAGTCATCATCTCTATCATGATCGTTCTATCTCTAATTCCTTATATGGGGTTTCTAATTCTTCTCATCACAACACTACTCATATGAGCAAATAATTCCATCCTAAATTTAATCCAGGGTGTCGATGCGCTGCACCCTCCACGATTGCCTTTGGATTACCTTCATCCATTGGTAGATCATACTTTATCTCTTTATCAAATTCTTATAGATGACTGTTCAAAATATTCCCCCTAACTCT
Source organism: Sambucus nigra (assembly GCA_949130495.1). Classification (NCBI taxonomy): domain Eukaryota; kingdom Viridiplantae; phylum Streptophyta; class Magnoliopsida; order Dipsacales; family Adoxaceae; genus Sambucus; species Sambucus nigra. The sequence continues at coordinate 11,350,303 of OX422220.1, read as the reverse complement.
CCCCTACCTACTCTACTGGGTGAGTCTAAAATAATACCACCGTTCTCTAGGATGACGGCTGGGGAAATTAATGTCCTCGAGTGGTTGTCCTATCATTATCTTCCCGAATAATAATTCTATTGACTTTGTTCGCAATCACCATTCTCATAATACTCTATCTATTCTGCCTCTCCTCTTCTCCTGAAATCCTTCTTACGACCCTCGCTGGTCATCCCATATTACTTGGGGTATGGAGCTCAAACAAACTCGTATATGAATCACATCAACTACACTTAATTCCAGGAGAACGTAAGTCGCATACGTAGAGGAATACATAAATCATATCATAAGGCTCTACATCAAAGAACGTTCACATGAAATATCAAAAGCAACACAAATCCTAAGGAAACTAGAACCTGATGCTCTATTACCATCTGTGACACCACGCCTAATTAAAAACTGGGTGATCAGGATTTTATTAAATTAATTCAGGATTCCCATTTGCTTTATTCTTAGCATCACCTTCGAAAACTTTTTAAACATTTAACTAACCACCTATTATTCAAAAATTTAGTGCCAATTTTATCTTTAATTAGACAAACACAACATGCGAAAAATATAAGTAAAGTAATCACAAAACGATATACGATTCGGAACAAAACAATTAATAGAATCATGTGCCGAATAAACCGTCGGCTAAATAAAGTCAAAAAAACAAGACTGCTAAAATCCAACAGAAGTAAAATACCCAGATTATCAAATCTGACTGAAATAGAATACTGGGGGGGGGGGAAATATGCCCAAATGAAACCCTGAGCTACATCATACCCTAGGAATGAAGTAACCGAAGGGACTAAGTCCAAATTCTGCAAGCATCCACAATTACTGCCGCTACATTTCCCTGAAATAGATCATCCTACTAGGTGTCCTTGTGGGTGGACACCTAAAAGGTTTTCGAAAAATATTTTTTCAAGTACGGGTCAGAGCCCAAGTAAAAATCATTTGAAAATAATTAGCAAGATTTAAATTTCAATTTAAATGAAGAATTATTAGATACACATGTTAGGTAGCGAACATTCCCTTTAGGTCCTCACCTCTTATCTATAGTGCGCACCTAACGTTTCCTACTGAACCCCGCCTAGTCATTCTACCCAATACAACAAGGTTACCGGTATCTAAAAAACCTAAAATGAGTCTGGCTCACCCGTACCACCCATACAGTACGGTACCGAGTACTCTTAATTACCATAAATCCTAAGTTAAGATTATCCTTGTCTTACCCATACCGCCCATATAGTATGCTACTGAATACACTTAATAATTAACATATATGTTATGTTATTATTAAACACAAGTGACCATAGAATAGGATGAGGTAGAAGAACAAAGAGAATATGAGGAACAATACTCCAAAATAGGGGGTGTCCAGCCCAATACTCCAAAATTATGGAATCATGGATGGAATCATTCTCAACATCACAACAAAATATGAAGTATACGGGATAACCACTCCTTATTTTCGAAAAAAGGGTTGCCAAACTTTGGTTTTAATGTAAATGAAGGAAAACAACCTAACAACCCAATAAAAAGAAAGTGGAAATCCAGATGAAATTATATTACATACACACAAATGTACAATAAGGGACCGAATATGCTGTCGGTCACAATCTTATACAATAAAATTAAGCAATTTCATTAATTTACATAATACATTACATTAATGAAGTACAAAAGCTTGGGCCTCTCGCCCGAGTAAAAAGACCCGATCTTATCTAGAGTGCAAGGATGACAACGTCAATTGCGAAATGTCCCGTAATACCCGCAAAGCATCACGGATCGTCAAGGACACTGGAATAGGAAGTCATATCAGGCATCCTTGCGGCAGAGTACCTGGCCGGATACAAGATGCATACACAACAAGAAATATGAATGGGTTAGGGCCCGGTTTTATATGATTACCAGATGAATAAAAAGTACGACAGGTATGAATGATAACTCATGATAAAAGAGAAATAAGAATCTACCTACACAATTTAAAGTATAAGCTAAGCAGGAAAACAAAAATAAATAACATTAATTTAAAACTTCATCATGCGCACCAATTATCTCATATATCTTTTCCTTAACATGAAGTATATATATATATATATATATATATATATATATATATATATATATATATATATATATATATAATCACAATCTTATACTCCTTATGGCATTTTTATCTCAATTTTACCTTCTATAAAAATCCCTTCCTTACCAGGAAAATAATCATTTTCAAATGCTCTTTGTGGAATTTATATGTGCTCTTTTTGGCACTTCACTATGATCTTTATGGCATTTAAAATCCATCAAGTCCCACTTGATTATGAATAGTTATATTTATATACATATAACGATTCTAAGACCGCCCGTCCAGGTTTCCCCACTGTGCCCGCCCCTAAATTACCATCATCTTCCACGGCCTACCATTAAGACAACCTGGGCACCTATAACGCAAGACGTCGGGAAGCGGTCATGTGCCTGCGGGATAGCCAAGACCACACCCGGAATCTCCTACCCATCGCAGAAAAATATATAACAACAAACGCTCACATGGCCTAGGACTATATCCACCCTGCATTCATTAGTCAGGGGGTTTCACCTCACGCGCGAACTTCCCTTATGATGTCATTTAGAGAGGTGTGTTTAAACTATTTTATATACCATTTTAAAAAATCAAGTAAATTATCATTTACCATATTCATGATTGAGAAAATTATCATTTACCATCATTATTACCATCTCCATTTTCAATTCCAATTACATTTTAGCAAATGTATATATCATACTAATTTCCATTTACATTTTATCAAATGTGTATATCATTTTCCAAAACCACATTCATTTACATTATGTAAATAAATCACCTTTTAAATCTGGAGGCACTCGTGTTTCATATCATCATTATAACCTCAATGAATAAATAAACTTTTAATTTATTCTCCCAAGAACTCATTGTGAAGGTATTATAAACCATCAAGAATAACATAGCTCAATCGAGCTTCTAAAATCTCCCAACCAAGCCCCTACATCTCCTAGTTTAATCATAATCAACTAGAAGAAAGAATTCCCAAACATCGATAGGCATGACCCCGAAAAAATCCCGTTAAAACCATTTCTAATCTAGGGTAGCTTCCCAACTCATCTAGCCCTCTAGGACTCTAAGTTTACTTCTTTCAAGAAGGTTCCTAGGTCCTAAACCTAAAGAAAAAGGATCAAAATTGAGTTATAAAAACAACTCAAAAACAGCAGGAAAACGAATCGATTCGTCCAAGGGCCGAATCGATTCTCCATAGCTAATTGATTCGCTGAAGAAGCGAATCAGTTCGGACCACAAAACCAACTTTCTGCAATTGGCCGAATCTACTCGGCCTTAACCCGAATCGATTAGGGTTATGCAGACCTGAAAACTACCCCTTATCGAATTGATTTTCCAAAGGGCCGAATCGATTCGGTCCTGCAAATTTGCCAGAATGGCTACGAAGGGTTATAAACCCTAATTTTCCCAAACCTCAAATCTCTTCCATTTTAAACACAACCACTAACATTTATCTAGCCAAAGATTATCCTACATGGTTTATAACCATTAAAACCTACAATATCATGATCAAAACCAAAATCTAGGTTTAAATACCATAAACTCCATTTTTGATACCCAAATGCCAAATACATAAATATCACACAATTTATTCATCTTAAATCACATATTAGCAAGTAGAAAACTTGCCTTAGGTTTGATATCTCATATTTCTTGGGTAGAAGCAATCCAAGCTCCAATCTCTCTCTTCTCTTCTTCTTTCTCCACTTTTCTCTTCCTCTCTCTTTCTCTCCTTATTTTAAGACATGAAATGAGAAATGAAAATAAGGGGCAAGACCTAAAAAAATTGTGGCTTAAGTCTAAAGTCTCCAATTTAAGTGGTTAGTTACAACATTAAAATGACTCCCAATACGCGTTTAAGTTAAAACAAGGTAAAAGTGCCCGAAACCCAAAAATACAATTTGTCACTTATTTTGATTGTCACGGACCTTCCGGGACTAACTACACCCTATAAACTGGCATCCAACAACTTTATAATTTATTTCCAGTTCCAATTTCATTTAAACCATAATGTCATTTAAATATGTGACACTATAAAACATACCACATGAGGATATTTACCTACACATACGGTAAATATGCCACAATCCCGTAAATATTAACTTTCAACTCCTTAAATCAATATTTAATCCAACCCCAACATTTTATATAATTACCTTATGCGATAAATTAATATGAAATTATCCTCCTAAAAATGAGGGTTGTTACATACTCCCCCCTTATGAGGGAATTTTGCCCTCAAAATTCGGGCGTACCCTATACGCATAAAGGGTATACTATCTTAAGTTATTATTCTATTGTCCTTAACAAACCCTTATTACCACGGCGTCCAAAAATGGAATCGGAATAAGGTCGTCTCTATTGATCTCAGTCTATAATCTTTGTGCTCTTTCATAGCACAAAGCGTAACTCACGAACTAACAATTCTGGCTTCCTACGACGGAAGATGCTAACCAAGCGACTCGGTGTAAATCATCTTACATCCTAAAACACACTACATCCCACCTTGGGGATACCTATACCAACACTAATTGGCTTAACCCCAGCACTACTCAACTTCTCCTCGCATAGACGTAGCCCTTCAAGGTATATGGCTCATAAAGCTCAATCCTTAAAAAAATGTTCCGAAACTATTCCAAGTCCAAGGAACCAATTATTTGCTGGCCTCATCCAACGAGTATGGAAATTACTCACCCGGCTACGCAAGTCCACTCACGACGCCATACCATAGAAAATGATTCAAACTCTTGTACAAAAAGTTTCCATCCACACAGTCCATCCATTTAACCCAAAGTGTACATTCGAACCATGCCTCTCGACATTAAGCCAACTTCCTCCAATCATCCATCCACTTTAGGGTGGCAAAACACGCGCCATCTCCATACGATTCCCATTCCTTTTTGGAAACTTTACCAAACCTCGACATGAATAACTAGTCTCGATCCACCACTACTCTTAATAGGCACCCCTACAGTTGTATCATATCTCCATAAGAAGCAGGGTGTACTCTTCTACATATCGTTCGCCCACAATGTCCAGAAAAGTAACGGTTTGGTCAAATGATCAACAATTTTCTCAAATAGGATCACGAACAGAACGGTGCTAGCAATTCAATAACGACTTCTGTGAATATACCCTTTTTCGTTCCACCGCTACTCTTCTTCACACAAGTAGGTGAAATGGTCAATCATAGACCAAAATGTTTTTGCTACTAAGTCTTCCTAGTCATGCTCATTTCATTTGTCTTTCCATGCCAACACAAAAATCTCCGACGAGTTTCTTATTCGACGCATCCACTACCCCAATCGCATTCCCTTAGCGAATGAGAAAATCCAAATCAATAATCCGTTATAAACTTCATAAACCCACTTGATTTCTCCCCAGAAAGCTCAGTTATCAATGCAACACTTTAACTAAGAGAGGCCTCATCTCCTTTGGCTTAAATTTCCAAATCACCCAAGATTTGATACTTCTCGTTCCTAGGGATCTAATCCCCCTTAGATTTAACCCATGACCTATTTGTGGTCAACTCTCTATAACCTTCTTAAATCAACATCACCTGCCCTAATGGCCTGATATCCTAATAAACCTAAGGTCGATTTATCTATATATCCTATCTATCTACTATACATATAATACTAAGTATATCCCTAGTGTCCAAGACTAATCTCAACTTCTGACATTTGCTCGGTTTCATGCGTGGGACGTCTCGCCGAAGCGAAATCCAAACAAGGAACCCTCTCGTTACACTACTACCTTGCATCATCGGTCATTAAGATATGACGGTCTAAAACACATGACCGGGATCGGTAAATTTTAACTTACAATTCTATTAACAAAATTCTACTTCTACATCTTACCATAACATCATTAAAGATTTTAATTAAGCAGACATTGACTTTCTGTGAAGTCTTACAAATTTTATCCCATAACATATATACATCTTTTCAAATAGCCTTCTTATCAAGGCATAACCCGAAGTCTCAATTCGACTTCATATCTCAGTCTCCCTCACATCGATCAGAGGAGAGAACTATATACAGTGCTTCTATCTCGCACTATAATAGCCCATAATCACTCTTCTACGTGATTCTCGGCTAAACCTTTCAACCCATCTCTTAACCAGCAAATTAAAATAAAATAAATTGGAATTAACTAAAAGAAGAAAGAACAACATCTCCCCACTTCCAACTTCGTTGAGGTTAATGCGTAGAGCGTCCCCCCAAAGCAGAATCCAAACAAGGAACCCCTCCTATGCATTACTACTCAACTATGTCGATCGTGGAGATAAGGCATAACAATCACATACAATGCAAACAATCAACCAAACACACCATTTTAATGCAAGATAATTATATTTGAGATACTATCATCAATCAATTCTAAATTTTCTGGGTTATTCCTCTACATACATGGATGAAGCAACCGATGTTCATTTCAATATCAGGTTAAGAATTTACATCTCCCAATGTGCTCAAAATCATACATATACATAGGTTCTATTCTCATATTCTAACATGAGCATAAATAGTGATAAAGAAAGCAATTAATAAACCCTTCCCTAGATTTTGATGGTCTGATCCACTGGTGTAGATGGTATGGCTGCATTCCTTATCTTTCGATCTACACGGTGGTTGTGGTGGTGCAATTTGGTTGTTATTGGCCTTAGCCCTTTGAAATTTGATCTTCCTCACCTTCTGTGTCTCTCCCTTGAATTTTGTGAATGAAAGAACCTAATTCAACTCATGTACCAGATATATTCCACCTCTAATTTTCGTAGGTATTAAATGCCCAAAATTGGAAATTACCAAAACACCATCCTGAGATGCCGGGATGGCCTAAAACTGTCCTAAGACCCAAACTAAACCCCCGGATAGACTTTTCTCACTATCCCGACCCTTCCAGACACATATACACTCGAAATGACCATTTGGATTACTTATAAATAATTTACTCTTTAATTCTTTTAAACCAGTCCTGACACGACTCACGCGCGCGTCCCAACTTAATTTTCATAACTGTTGTATTTTTCACTCGAGATAATTATTATTATTTCTTAGTCAGATATTACTTTATTCGCTCAGTAATATTGAACGTACTGATCATTAAGAAATACTAACCCTTAACTCGATAGTTAATATTTATTTAATCTGGATTAATTATTAATTAATTTCCAATATTAATATTCAATTAATTCAATATTTAAAATCATTAAAAATACGGGATGTTACCCCAACCAACACTTTTAGCCATTTAAACACAAAGGTCATACTCGAATGTTATGTGTCTAACATTTGAATTATGAGCTGAAGTTATCTCTTTTATGTATTCCCTCATCTCTTAACTTCATCCACCAATCTATATTCCAAATAGAGCAAACGAAACGCACTTATGCTATATAACACACACCCAAAACACAATATTCTCACTGTCTTACACCATAAAATATATCCATCAGTGAGATATTTTGATTATTTAAGAGTTTATCGCTAGATTATCTGAGAGAATATTAAGAGTATTTTTAAGCAGCTTAAATGTTTCATTTCAAGGTCTTAGGAGATACAAGTGTGATATTTCGACCCCACATTAAAGGATTTTATACACACTTAAGGTATGGGTTCTATAAGACATATTTTGATATATATATATATATATATATATATATATCAAAATATATATATATCAAAATATGTCTTATATATATATCAAAATATATATACACACACCTTCATGGACATGTTACCTCATGATACAACATTTAAATGTTTAGGAATTCCGAAGGTTCACAATCGTTTCATGTTCATCCGAATAAGGGAAGAGGTCCCAAGATCTAACAGAGATGTCTGATTGACCAATGCATAAATAATAAATACCAACACATTGAAAAGGGAGCACAACATAGTTGAAATACATAGTAGCCCCAATGTTACCACAAAACGCTCAGTCATTCCATTATATGTCAAGAACCCATCTTAGAGACCTCATAATCGATAGTCGAAGTCTCATACCTATCATGGAAAAAACTGACATCAAGAGGTCTAATACTTCATCTTTTGTCATAATATCATCATGATGTATCTAAGAACCATCCTTGGAGGAATATCCGATAGTCCCATAGTCCTCAAACGTTAAGTTATTACAGCTACTTTTGCAGGCAGGTAGAAAGTACAATCATTATTCTACCTACCTTTACCACTCGTTCCCACCTTTATTGATGGCTCCTATCTATGATAAATACTACCATCAACTACCTTACATAACATGCAAGTTTTTATCCCACACCCCACCTTGCTACTATAGTCATCAGACCACAAAGAAGTCCTCACCATATTGTTGCAGTCCACTCATTCTCTCTCCAAGGAACTACACACACACACACATGTATATATATATATATATATATATATATATATATATATATATATATATATATATATATATATATATATATATATATATATATATATATATATATACTATGAGAGGAGAATGTTTTACTATTCCAAAAAATTAATGGCTGAGATTGATTATCATACTACGATCTTAGGGTGTCAGATTATGCCATGTCATAAGAGGAGGGTTATGAAATGGCAAAATGTCAAAATGGGATAGAAACTCAATCATTCGTATCATTCCCTTTAGATCATTTCATTTCATCACCCAAAAAATAAACCCTTCCTCATCCCTTCCCTCACCCCCATTTCACTTGCCCCATTACAACCCTCTCCCACAACCCCCTTCCCCCAAATCAACCCCCTCCTTCCCTACCTCCCCATCCTAGGCTATTGCCCCCTCCCTCGCTGCCTCTATCAAGTATTTGATCTTGGATTTAGTGGGTTTCTCTTGGTTTTGAAGGTTTCATGTTGCAGTGAAGAGGATTTGATTTTGTTTGGGAAAAATCTTCTCTCTCTTTAGGTTTTGATTTAAGGTTTTATTGTGTGGTTATTTGATTTGTTTTTTTGCTATTTTTTATCTAGGGATTGGAAATCTGAAAATATGGTGTGATGTGTGTACAATGTAATTTCTTCATTGTTATTTTGCGATTTGTGCACATTTGATAAATTTAGGGATTTTTAATTAAGGGCTTTGTAATTCAGGTTTTGTGTTTAAATTTATAAGATTTTTTTATATTTATGATCATGTTTTGCAATCTAATTATTTTTTTGAGTATTGTTCTTTGTTTTTTCTTTTGTAGATCAAGACCTGATTATAATTCAAAACCCTAGGCTGGTATACTCCTTTTCAATTTTATTATGTGTTTATTTATATAGGGCTTCGTAATTTAGGTCTTATGTATAAATTTATAAGATTTGTTTAAATTTATGTTTATGTTTTGCAATCTAATTATTTTTTGTGTTTTGTTCTTTGTTTTTTCTTTTAACTCAATTTAGTTTTCTTTTGTGTTTTTTTCTTTATTTTTTTGTAATTGTTTTCTCTCTATTACTATAGTATTGCACAATCCATGGATCAACTGTTGAGAACTTGGTAAATAACTAACTTTAATTCAGAATGTTCACCATTAACATCGACACTAAAACGACACATTACAGACTACCCCATTTCTTAAATACACCTTACACTCAGTATGAGATAGATGCTGGTCACCTATACACAAGATATATTTCGGGGGCATATAATCAATACCTAATGTGTTTTTGCCACATTGAATTTTATATGTGAATTTTATCCTTGATATGAGCTCAACATTTTTTCCAAAGAAACTTCGTGGTAATTTTTCTAAAGAAGAGGCCATGTAGAGTATATACTATGTGTTGAGAATCCTCGTTATTAATCATGAGAAATGTGTGATCATCAATTTAGTAATCATACTGCTTATATGCATACAATTATTATCCACCCCATTACTTGCTATACTTTTTTGCTAGATGATTGAAACCACTGTGTTTAGATACGGAAAAGCATGGTCTTTAACCATTATAAAGACCATAACTTTATTTTTTATTTCTCTAATCGATGTTTGAAGCTATAGTTCAGCACTAGTATGCTTGATTTGTCAAGAATATTTGATGTGTTGCGAAATCATCAAGTTTTTGTTAATGTAAGCTCCTTGGACTTCGAAGAAATTTTCGGAAAATTTTACAAAAATTGTATTTTATCTTTTTTATGTTTGTGTTTATTGTGTTTGTATAATCAATTAAGTTGTAATCTTTGAGTTGAGTTACTTCCACATCCATTTGTTCCCTTAGGATTGTTCCTTTTTACCATTATTCTTTTATTAATGTTTAGTAATTACCTTTACTTCTCTTGAACAATTTTTAAGCTTGAGTTATATTAGGATATAACCACATATGCTCTCAACATATATACAAGTTAGCAATATTCCTATTTTAATATAGTTTGTCCTACTTATTATGATCATGTGGCCGTTTCAGAGTTTGAGTTTACATTAATATATGGTGATTAGAAATTGATACATCCTACAATCTCCCCTTTCTTCAGCAAGAATGCTGGAAGAGTGCAGGTTTCTGCTACTTTTTCATGTTGTATATTCTTCTCAATTTTCGCATATGATCCTTATATATTTATTCTTTGTAAATTCCTTACAGTCTTTTTATTTGTGTTATTTCAATCTAAGTTTCAAATGGAGATTCTATGCGGTATTAAATCTAAATGGATATTCAACTTAAGTTTTGTAGATTTTACTCTTTTAGGGCATTTTGTTCTCTCTCAAGCTTTGGGTTTTTTGAAACACGTACATCTATATAATATGGTTCTTCTAATTATGTCATTCATTAATATGGTTCTTTTAATTATGGCACTTATTTGGATTTGGTTTGGTTTGGTTTGTTTTGAATTTTAGGGCATTTGGTTCTCTTTCAGTTTATTAAGAGCATATTTAATCAAACGAAAAGTGACAAAAATGTAATTTTTCACATTAAGCTCAAATGATAGAGGGAAATGATGTCTAAAGAGTTATGAGATTTAAAAGTATTAAAAGTATTTTGATTGTTTGAGGGTTAAACAATCCAAATACTTAGCAATTATGAGGTTTAAAAATTAACTATCCAAATACTTAAGGTATGTGTATGAGTAATTGTTAGCTTCAAAACCCAATTAATTTTAGCCATGTACACATTGCAAGAGTGTGACACATGCTATAGAACTCGATTACTGTTATTCAAAATATTCTTAAGTTTGCCCTTATTGTTAACATATAAATATAGATATATCCTTTATCTTCGAATTCCTTTCATCCATACCATAAAATTAACGATTAAAGTTACTTTTTGTAGTTTGATTTTGAGTTTATATAACTTAATTTGTGGGATTAGAAAAGTTGGAATTTTCATTTCTTTGTGAATTATTTTCATACTAAGGGGGAACTTATTTTGTACACAGCATGTTTACATGTTCACTAAAAGGACTAACCGAGTTAGATATGGGATTTTCATGACTATGGTCCGTTGCATTTTTTAATTTATGAAGTTTATAATTGTTAAATGTTATTTATTTTACAAATATGTATTTCTTATTTTACTGGTATCGAATAACTGCCCCTGCTTGAAATTCAGCTGATGATGCTCTGCACATAATTTTGGTACATATTATTGTTGTCCCTAGTTGGTACATATTATTTCACCCATCATAAAAACCAAAATATGGTCTTATTTTGGTAGATATTAGTTCTTTACAATTTTAAGTTCAGCTGATGATGCTTTTAACATTTTTTTTTTAAATCATTATCAAAAGGCAAGTATATTGATTTGATTAGTTTAGTGTCCGCGTTGATATTGCTGATGTTATTGTTGTTTGTTTAGTCTTCATTTTGATGCTTTTGTTGCCAGGGTCGGGTTGGGGCATGGTGTAATACCCCGTATTTTCGCGTAGTTAAAATTTAGTTAATTCGATAAATAATTTGTTTTATTTTAAATTACACGAGATGCGTAATTTAATTGAATGGAATAATAATGTGATTATTTAATATTAATCGAGAGAGAGATAATGATTAATATTATGTGATTTAAATTTACTAAGTGAATTGTAAATTATCTATGGTTATTATTATGCTAAATAACGAGTGATATTGGCGTAATTGGATTTATCTCAATCGAGAGTTGCATGTAGACTAATTTGAGGTCGGGCTGGGATAATTATGTAGAGTGACTTAGTTGATGATTTCAAGGTCATGGGTGATTCCGGAAGGGTTGAAATAGTCAAAATTGTATACTTGGGGGTATTATTTGGATCCCATGGCATTTTTAGACTAAACCGGGACCGTATGAGGGTGTTTTAGTCTTTCGGTAGCCTATGGTAGATAGAGATACGAATTTATCAACCTTAAATTAGATGTTAGATAGAAGGGGCTAAGGTTAAGAGTGTTGCAAACAAAAAGAGCCCATTAGAGAATAAGGAGGGACCATTCTTGGAGGTCAAGGAAGGATTCTTAAGAGATTCAAATGAGTTCTTACGCCACAATCAAGCTTGGAGTGAGGACTGAAAGAGAATATCATAAATCCATCATCCCAACCACAAAATCAGACCCAACTGATAAAAGGCAACTGTTTATTGCAAATGATTTTGAGGTTATAATACCCACGTTGTGAGGGTTTCATTATCATTGAATTAAATTGTTATTCCTTGAAGAAAAGAATAATTTAAATGCATGTTTGGGTAGGAATTGCATGTAGTATGATTGATGACACTAGAAACCACATCACCAAGTCAAAGTGAAGTATGAGCTCAAAACTAGTGTAGCAATGGAATATTATATCAATACAAGTATATAAAGATGGAGATGAGGCTAAGAAAAAAAATAAGAAAATAAGTGGTTCAGCCTCTCTAGGCCTACGTCCATTATGTGTGTGAGTGAAACCCACTAGATAAGGGCTCTAACGTCCTTGGCATACAAACAATTAAGATTTCTCTCTCTATGAAGCTATTATGATAGAGTTATAGTAGGGTCTATAATAGGCAATCCCTTCTCATGGAGAAGATGAAGAGTACATATAGTGCTTTGGGGGTGGTGTAGCCCCAAGCAGGCATGGAATGTTCATATTCAATCAGGTTGTGCCATCTGTCCTATCACATGTAGATCATTATGATGAAAATATTCCCTTATGTGTGATGGGATATGTGGTGTCAGACCGGGGTATTGCTATGGATCCGAGTAAGGTGTCGGTGGTGAGAGAGTGGGGGAAGCCCACAACATCGAATGAGGTTCGTAGCTGACGTGACCATAAATGTGTCTAGTGTAAGTTCTATTTAGTCTTAAGTTCAAGCCTTGTCGCTCAAGTAATAATCCGATATGTCGGGTATCGATCCTCAAGGAAACAGGACGAATGGAGTCGTAAAGACGTTGGACAGACGAAGGAAACCTAACATTAATTCTAAAAATAAGGAAAAGGTGATTTGATTTGGAAAAAACTACACCTATATGCAATTTTCAAAATGATTAACTAATGAAATTTTTAATAAATGAAATGCAATTATTCTACTGCAGAATTACGAACGACTTGACTAAAAATTTAACTATGAAATGAGAAAGATAGGCCAGGTTACAATCCCCACACCCTAGTAATTCACTTCGTAGGATACTAGATTCAAAATTAAATCTCTAAATGAATGTGACTTTTTATTTCTCCTAAGTATTACATATATGAGGGATCATAGCCTGAACAGTATGTAAGCAAAGGTTTAATTAAAATTCAGTCTTTATTTCTCCTAAGTATTACATATATGAGGGATCATAGCCCGCACAGTGTGTAAGCAACGGTTGGATTAAAGTAGTATCGTGTTAACTACGATACAATTCATCTAGGGTTTTAATTCCAACCTCTATTTCCACTAACATCAATTACATTGGGTGGGGTTCATGCACCCCAACCCTTGAAAACTTAGTCGAACATACTAAAACTAGAAGAAAATATGTTTTAAATGAAAGAAAACATTTTTACTAGCTATTGAAGATGAAGAATAATGAAATTATTACTAAAGTATTAACTACTGCAATAATGAAAGCAAGGATTGGAATAAATTTACTTGGATTGCAAAATTGGAATCAAACTAGGGTTTTTCTTTTCTATTCTTCTCTAAGCTAATTACAAAGCTTCTCTAAAAACGAATTAGAAGCCTCCCCTTTTTCTGGGAGTTCTTTTAAATTTATATCCTACGTAATTTACAAGAGTTGGATTGATGCAAAACTCTAAGAAGAAGAAAATCAGATCAAATATCATACACCGAATCGATTCGGTCAGGACATACCAGACTGGCCCGATCAAAAACTGGACTGATCCGTTTTCCAAAAAAATCAGATTGGTCTGCTAACAAGTTGTTATGCAGTGATTTTAAGGGCCGGACAAATCCATTTTTTAGGATACCGGATTGGTTCGCTAAACGTCCATCTTTATAGTAACTTTGGGGCCCCGAACTGATCCGTTTTTCTATTAAACCGAATTTGTCCGGGTTGTCTTCTCAGCTTCTCTTCAATTTCTCTTCGATATCTCGTGATTTTGTCACATCTTCAGTTCTTCATAACTTCTAATTCGAAACTTCTATTGGGATGCCGTTTCGTCCTACGTGTTCACAAATTCGAGATCTTCAACTTTTATTTTGGGCCCTTAATCAGATTCCTGGTAGAAATTACGCTTTTGCCCTTTTGATTCGTCTACTTTCTTTTTTCTTGCTTCTTTCGATTTCTTTCTTCCTTTCATGTAATAAATACCTGTGAAATTAATAAGAAATACACGAAACATGGGGTACTTGTTAGAAGAAACTGTTAGCAAAGATATGAGATAACTTAATTCATTTTACGTTGTCCGAGGTAATAAAAGCCTCTAAATTAAGGGGTAAATTTGGAAGAATTTATGCCTAAACAAACCCCCTAACTTAGAACTTTGATCATCCCGAGCAATGCAAAAGAATCAAAACATCATCCAACTCAAAAAAATTGGGATAAAATACCTCTTTTGCGGGCCAGCGATTGTGTTTAGCGTATACAATAAGCCTTTAAACCCCTAGGTTACCCTAGTAGGACGA
This sequence comes from Sambucus nigra, assembly GCA_949130495.1. Taxonomy (NCBI): domain Eukaryota; kingdom Viridiplantae; phylum Streptophyta; class Magnoliopsida; order Dipsacales; family Adoxaceae; genus Sambucus; species Sambucus nigra. Next base: position 11,335,185 of record OX422220.1, on the reverse strand, counting down.
GTTGTGTCTCGTGAGAGTTTGCAGTGAATATACCCACAAAATTCGACTCAAAGAAAATTCAAATTACGCAAAAATTTTATAACTCAAACTTTTCCAGAAAATAGTCATCATCAATTCATGTTCAAGAGTCTCAAATCATAGTGCGTGTGTACGGAGCCAGAAATTTAACCGCGAATTACGTTACTTATTCGAAAATTCGTTTTGATTTTCAAATCTCACGGGATGGGATCACAAACGAATCTCTCGGAAGGGTGGATATTTTCTCTCGGTATGCGTGAGTTATAAGAGTAAATGCATTGGAACCGAGTTCACGCACACAAGTAGAAAGCTGTAATTTTATGGAAATGGATCTAATCATTGGATTACGGATATAAGAAATGCTATCATTGCCTCTTATTCATATCTATAGTCTCTTTTATTATCTTTTCGTGTTTTAACTCTCCACACGATAAACAATTTCGCATTTTGGACTCGGTTAGGATTTTTTCGGGTTAAAGGTGTATTGGGTAATATGGAAATGGTTGGGAAATCTGGAATTGGAACATTCATTTATGATGTCCGCTTGTGCTTTTCCGGGCTTCTGCTCACTTTTTTTCCACGCCCTTCTTTTCTTGCTATTTTTGTTAACCATATTTAGTCTTTTCTTGCCCCTTTTTATGCACTTTCTGGACTTAATTTCTGGGATTATTACCTTTCACAATTTCAGGTCAATGGGGGTTTCTCGGGTTGTCAAATGAAAGGGAAAAATTTATTCGGCTCAATTTTGGTTTACAAAAGGGATAATTTTTCGCTACATTTTTTCTGGCCCATATTTTTGGTTGACAAACAAGGGCCTATTTCATTATCTGGTTTACTAATTGCGTTACCATATGCGTTTCGAGATTAATTTCATTTAGATACCTCTTTAGCACATTTTTTCCAGGCAATATCACACACATTTTCCATAACCGGTCAAGGTGAAAGAATTGAGATCCTCGATGCCTTATTATAATGCTGAAAAGAACTTTTAGTTAACAATTAACTGGGATTGATTTATAAACTCACATTAAGGAAATGTTCGAATCTCACCGGGTTTGTTAACCTCCACATTTATTCGCTAAGTCGTCTACGTTCGCTCAATTTCGATCTTTGGTCAATTTTGGCTTTGTTTATTATGGTTTTACAATTTGAGACTCTAAACAGACTTTTAATGATATCTTTGCAAAATTTGAATTCCCATTTTTATTTATTTTGAAGAAAATATTTTTGGATTTTTTAAACTTTTCATTTTTTTAAAAATTTCTCGGCATTTTTGAAAATTTGTGAAGTTTTAGAAAGACGCACTTGTTACCCCCCTAACTTAGATTTTTGCATTGTCCTCAAGAAAAAAGGACTAAAATCTAAATAAGGCAAAACAAGAAGTGCGGAAAATAAAATAAGAAAATATTTAAAATGCATAAAGACTTTAAATGACACTAACACATGACTCAATAATACAATAAAAATAACCCCATACGCGTCAGGAGTGCGAAAACCTCTCATCTCTCCACAAACTCACCCGACCCCATGAGCGGGGTCCAATGCTCTCCTCGTCTCTCCCGTCTTCATATCATAAACCAATAATCGAAACAAGTTTGGACCTCGCCCATATATAAAGGAAAGATCGGGAGACTCATCGTGACTAATTGGAAAGGGATCCTCGTGATGCTGACTCAAAGCGTGGCATGCGTGCACTGACTCGGAGGGAACACCTAGGTTTCTTTCAATTTTTAGGATGCATGGTTCGGGCTCTAAGTCAGACGAAACATAACTTTTATCATCAATTAATTTTGGGACCTCAAGCGGTATGGGTGGATGGTCACAAAGAAGGTATTAATCAATTTTTTCTTTCCATTCACTTTCGTCTAAGTGACTACAAGAGTCCAATAGGGATTGGACTTTAACAGTAAGGCTTTCATCCACCTTCCCAAACTCTTTCTCAAAATCTTCCATGCTCACGTCCCCTAGCTCTCTCTCTCTCATAGTGCCTACGTCCTCCCTTACTTGCTCGATCCCTAACTCCACTATTTTTCTCTCTTCTAACCCCTCTCTCTCTCTCTCTCAATCTCGTTCACTACACACATCTCCCCCGCTTTTCTCTCATCGTCACAACTACCACTATTACTTGATGAAATAAGACACACCCCTAATGGCTCTCTCTTATGGACCTCTCATTATCGTGTACCTTCTCTTCCATGAGGTCCATCTCTCGTGGTTCACCCTCATCACCCTCGAGACTGGTGATGTTGAAGATGCTTATTTTAAGAGTCATATTCCCGAACGTGAGTTCAATTCGCCCATTTCCATTAATAGTATCTAAGAATGGGAGGCCTAAAATGACAGGTACATGATTACGCGGAACAACGGAGGGCTCCTCGTCCCAAACCATAAAATCCACTAGGAAGTAGAATATGTCAAATTGGATGATCGTGTCCTGAACGACTTACGCGGGTTATTACACGACGCCCCTTGATACCTTGATGGAACTATCTGCGAGTCGAAGAGTCAAGTTTGTGGGCTTAAGGTCCCCCAAACCTAATTGATTATAGATTAAATATGGGAGAATATTGACACTTGCCCCTAAATCTATTAACGCTCTCTCAATTCGATTTCCCCCCATGATGCACGAAATAGTCGGTGCACCCGGATCTTTGAATTTGGGTGGAAGGTCACTTGATAGTATTGCGCTGACATTCGGTGCTAGGAACACATTTTTCTTCACCTTTAGTTTTCATGTCACCTTAAGTAAGTCCCTAGGAAACTTAACGTATGAGGGAATTCTCTTTATGGTGTTTAGAAAAGGTAAATTAATCTTTACTTTCTTAAGAACGTCTAATACACCTTCAAGGGAGGACTCTTTGGAGTGAGATACTAGCCATTGGGGAAATGGAGCGGTTGTGTGGGGTTTCTCTATGACTTCGGTCTCACTAGTGTCCTCGTTATCACTCTCGTTGAAGTAGGCATCTTCGGCCTCTTTCATGCCGGGCGAAAGCTCCTTTCCTTTAGGTGTGTCATGCGGGAAAGGTGATAGATCAACAACTTTCCCATTACATAGAGTGGTCATCGTGCAACATTGCTTTTGATTTTCATAAGAAATAGAGCTTACACTAGTTTGACCTTGGGGAGGTATTTGGCCTTGAGCCGAAAACTAACCCTTCGATTGGACACTCAACGATGATTAAAACTATGAAATGTTCGCATTTATATCGGCGAACATGCATTCATATTTAGCATTGTTTGTACTTTGAGAATTTATGAACGGGTTTATTGTATCCTCAAGGTTCCTCCGTGGTGGAGCTACATATGGAGCTAGAGGTAGTGTTGCTTGTTTGTATTGCGGAGGTGGTGGAGGTGGGACAACTTGTGAATGTGGGTTCATCGCAGCTTATGGTTGCCTATAGTTAAAACCAGGATGGTTCCTCCATGAAGGGTTGTAAGAATTCCCATGCGGGGTATTAAAATTCCCCTTGAGTTCTCCTATAGCATCCACCTTCTCGGTGTGCATGGCCTTGTAGGCAGAGATCGTTGGGCAGGCCTTTATGGAGTGGCCCACCTCATAGATAGTACACACTTTTTCTTTTGAATCATGGATGGATCCAGAGATAGTCCTCAACCGATCATCAAACCACTCCTTCATATCTCTCTGAAACTGATCAATTCGACGGTCTATTAAGGTATTGCTATCCAAATGGTATAGACCAGAGGTAGTTTGATTGGTAGATGGTTGTCTAGGTTAAGCTTGGTTGGGATCAGATGTGTCCCATGCTTGAGTAGTCTCTGCGACATATTTAAGGTGGGCCTCAGCATCACATGCGTCTAAATCCCAAAAGGGACTTTCTCACATCGTTTGGACAAGTTGTTTGGAAGCTATTGTCAAACCATTATGGAAAAAAGATATCACTAGGTGTTTGTCAAAACCATGATGGGGGCATGCGCTTACTAACTCTTGGATCCGTTCCCATCATTTGTCAAAATATTGATTATCATGTTGTCGGAAGGCTTGGATTTGAGTCTTGGCAGAGTTGGTCTTGTGATGCGGATAGAATTTTGAGACAAACTTGGACTGCATATCTCTCCAGGAAGTGATGGAGTTCGGGGGTAGAGACCATAGACAGGTCTTGACTTTATCCTTTAAGGAGAAAGGAAAAAGCTTTAGGCGAGTGACATCTTACGTGCAAGTTTGATCACCAAATGTGTCATATGCCTCTTCGAACTCATGAATATGAAGGTATGGTTTCTCGAAATGTATTCCATGAAACGTAGGGAGAATCTGTATCATCCCATTACGAAAGTGGAACTGACCAAAACTATATGGAAGTAAAATGCAACCAGGGGTGACAGTCCGCTCAGGAAAGAGTAAGTCTTTCATTGGACGACAGGGGAGACCTCCCTCTCCAGTATAGAAACTTGCTACGTCAGACATTGTGCTCGTACTCTCTTCAAATGACTCTATGTACTCACTCGGTGTCCTAGATGTGTGACTCGAAGTTCGACTCAGGGTGTAGCTACCGATAGAGTGCTCGGGTGTAGGAATTAGAAACCAGAATTGTGGAACACGACGTGTGTGTGGGCTTTTAGAGTTGTATTCAACGATTGGATTTTGTGGACTCGGGTTGGAGTGTTGTGAGGAGTTTGAGTGTGTTCAGGATTTTGCATTAAAGGCTTTTGAGAGCTGATGAAAATTTATTACTTTTACTTTTATTATTTTTATTTTTTTCAGATTTTTTTATGTTTTTAAGTTTTCTTGGTCAAAGTTTTAGATTGACTTGATCTAACCTAAGTCGACCTAATTCCCCGAAAACGGTGACAAAAACTTGATGCAACCACAAATGTGTCTAGTGTGCATGCTATTTAGGCTCAAGTGCAAGCCTTGTCGCTCAAGTAATAATCCGATAAGTCGGGTCTCGATCCTTAAGAAAACAGGACAAACGGAGTCGTAACGACGTTGGACAAATGAAGGAAGCCTAACTTTGACTTTAAAAAGAAGGAAAATGTGATTTGATTTGGAAGCAACTACAACTATATGCAATTTTGAAAATGATTAACTAATGATATTTCTAATAAATGAAATGCAATTATTCTACTGAAAAATTACGAACGACTTGACTAAAACTTTAACTATCAAATGAGAAAGATAGGTCGGGTTACAATCCCCCACACCCTAGTAATTCACTTCGTAGGATACTAGATTCAAAATTAAAGATCTAAATGAATCCGTCTTTTTATTTATCCTAAGTATTACATATATGAGGGATTGTAACCCGCACAGTAAGTAAGAAAAGGTTGAATTAAAATTCGGTCTTTATTTCTCCTAAGTATTACATATATGAGGGATCGTAGCCCGCACAGTATGTAAGCAAAGGTTGAATTAAATTAGTATCGTGTCAACTACGATACAATTCATCTAGGTTTTAATTCCTACTTCTATTTCCACTAATATGAATTGCATCGGGTAGGGTTCATGCACCCCAACCCTTGAAAACATAGCCGCACATACTAATCCTAGAAGAAAACATGTATTGAATGAAATAAAGCATTTTTACTAGCTATTGAAGATGAAGAACAATGAAATTAATACTAATGTATTGACTACTGTAATAATGAAAGAAAGGATTGGAATAAATTTACTTGGAGTGCAAAATTTGAATCAAACTAGGGTTTTTCTTTTCTGTTCTTCTCGAAGCTAATTACAAGTCCTTTCTATAAACGAATTAGAAGCCTCCTATTTTTCTGCGAGTTCTTTTAAATTTATATCCTATGTAATTTACAAGAGTTAGATTAATGCAAAACTCTATGAAGAAGAAGATCAGATCAAATCTCTTACACTGGATAGATCTAGTCAGGACATACCGAATTGGTCCGATCAGCAACCGGACTGATCTGTTTTCCCAACAAATCGGATTGGTCCGCTACGCAAGTTATTATGCAATGATTTTAAGGGACGGACGAATCCGTTATTTTGGGATACCGAAATGGTTCGCTAAACGTCCATATTTACAGTAACTTTGGGGCCTCGGAGTGATCCATTTTTCTATTAAACCGGATTGGTCCATGTTGTGTTCTCAATTTCTCTTCTATTTATCTTAAATATCTCATGATTTTGTCACATCTTCTGGTCTTCATAACTTCTAATCCAGAACTCAGATTGGGATGCCGTTTCTTCCTACATGTTCACAAATCCAAGCTCTTCGACTTTTATTTTCGGTCCTTAATCGGAACCTTGGTAGAAATTATAGTTTTTCCCTTTTGATTCGTTTTCTTTCTTTTCTTGCTTCTTACGGTTTCTTTCTTCCTTTCATGTAATAAATACCTGTGAAATTAATAATAAATACACGAAACTCGGGGTACTTATTAGACGAAACCGTTAGTAAAGATGAGACAACTTAATTCATTTTACTTTGTCCGAGGTAATAAAAGCCTCTAAATTAAGGGGTAAATTTGGAAAAAATTATGCCTAATCAGTATCTTTTTGGGATTGGTAGGTTATTACAGGAAATTTATTAAAGGGTTTTCAAAAATCACGGGCCCTTTGATGAATTTGACTCGGAATGGGGTGCCTTTTATTTAGGGTGATCATTGTTAGTTATATTTCGACGAGCTAAAGGACAAGTTGGCATCTACACCCGTACTTTCTTTGGAAAAGGGAGGACTGGAGTATCGAGTTAACACTGATGCATCCTTGCAAGGACTTTGGGGTTTACTTCACCAGGAAGAGAGGGATATAACTTATACGTTCAGAAAGATAAATCCCCACAAAAGGAATTACCCCACTCACAACCTAGAGCTAGCAGCGCTGATTTTTGCTTTGAGGATATGGAGACATTATCTGTTAGGGGAGAAGTTCACTTTGTTCACGGATCACAAGTCACTTAAGTATCTCTTCACACAGAAGGATCTAGATATGAGGTAGAGGTGGTGGCTAGAATTCGTGAATGACTACTAGTTTGATATCCAATATCATCCTGGAAAGGCTAATGTGGTGGCCGAAAAATTGAGCCTGAGATCGATGGGGGAGATATCAGAGGTCTGGAAAGTGAAGTGGAAAGAGCTTCAACATGAGGATAATGTAGCCAGAGCCTTCATGTCAGCATTATCCATCACTCTGAGATCATTATGTGGGTTGTGAGGGAACAAGTGGAGGACCAGATCTGGCAGGATAGGGTATGTCAGTTATTAGCTGAGGGAACAGACGGTTATTTGATCAGCTTAGAAGGGGGCCTATGCCTAAATGGTAGGTTAATTGTGTCGGAGGATGAGGAATTAAGGCACGCTGTTATGACAGAGTCCCATGGTTCAAGGTTTGCGATACATCCTGACGGGGATAAAATGTACCAGGATATGAGGAGGCAGTATTAGTGGGTAGGCATAAAATGGGACATAGTACAGTTTGTCTCGTAATGTACCACGTGTCAGCTCGTGAAAGTTGATCTTCAGAGACCTCCAGGGATGCTACAGCCACTAGATATTCCCATTTGAAAGTGGGAGAGCATTTCCATGGACTTCAATATAGGGTTACCTATATCATAGAGGGGTCACACTTCCATATGGGTTATTATGGACCGATTGACCAAGGTGGCCCACTTTTTACCGGTTCACATAGACTTTGAGATGATGCGTTACGCGCAGCTATTCATAGCGGAGATTGTTAAGCTGCACGGGGTACCGGTAAATATCGTGTCTAACAGAGACAAGGTCTTTGTGGCCTATTTTTAGTAGAGCTTTCAGGAGGCCATGGGCACAGAGTTACATTTGAGTACTGCGTATCATCCACAGACAAATGGGTAGACTAAGAGAGTTAATCAAATGCTAGAAGACATGCCCAGGATGTGTATTTTATACTTTGGGTGAGGATGGGAGAGATATCATCCTTTGGTAGAGATCGTATATAACAACTCTTACCAGTTTGCGATAGGCATGGCACGGTTCGAGGCACTATATGGGAGACCTTGTCGTTCGCCCGCCTATTGGTTAAAAGTGGGGGACAACAAGTTATTGGGGCCAGAGATTGTTCAGTAGACATCTTCCAAGATATATCTAATTCGAGGGAGGATTATGATAGCTTAGGATAGGTAGAAGGGTTATGTTGATGCTTCACAGAGACATGTGGAGTTAGAGGTTGGGGATCAGGTATTGGTTTGGTGGTCCCTTATTAAAGGGGTGATGAGGTTCGGCAAGAAGGGTAAATTAGCACCGAGGTACATGGGACCAATCCCTATTATTGATAGGGTGGGATCGGTAGCTTATAGACTGGGATTGTCAGAGCATCTTCAGCGGATACACGACGTGTTCCTTGTGGCATCCCTGAAAAAATATTAGAGGAGCGAGGGGGCCTTCTGGCACATTGCACTCGAGAAGATTGATTTACGGTGAGATATCTCGTATGAGGAAAGACCGGTAGCTATTCTGGACAGTAGTGATCTCAAGCTACGATCCAAGGTTGTTCCACTAGTTATAGTAGAGTGGGGTCATCAAAACGTTGACGAGTCTACGTGGGAGGAGGAGGAGGATATGAGGGAGAGATATCCAGAGCTATTCACCATAGGTACGACCTAATTTTCGGGACGAAATTCCTTTGTAAGGGGGGAGTATGTAACACCAAGTAATTTTATGCATCTAAGAGTTAATTAATTCGGGAAAAATTTAAATTACTAGTGTGTTGTAATTTAATAGAATTAATTATGGAATTTTTATATAAATATTAATCGGGAGAATAAATGGTTACTATTTATGGGAAATTAATTTACTAGGTGAATAGTAATATTTAATTAATTACATCTTAAGAGTATTAATGACGTGGGGTTTACTTATCTCAACTGGGAGTCAGTGACAGACTAAGTTAGGTGTCAGATAAGAAAATTTTATAAACTTATTCTGATGTCGATTCTGAGTGGACAGTTGAGTCTGGATGGGTCGACATAGTCAGAATAGAGTACTCGAGGGTAGTAAATGGGTCTCGGGGCATTTTTAGGGATAGCCGGGCCCATATGGGGTATTTGGGTCACTTGGGCTTGGTACATTAGGCTAAAAAAGGGATTGATCCTTATTACCTGATTAGGGGGAAAAAGGGGAACGCAAGAATACACTATTTAAAACCTGAGTTTGGAGAGAATACCCTGGGGAGCAATTAGAGTTCACTAGGAACCATTTTTGGAGACAAGGCCATGAACAAAAGGGGATTTCACCATCAACCTTGCGAATTACAACCTCAATTCAGACCCTACGAAGTCATAAGGCAAGTGGTTAACTTGCGGTAGCATTTATTTGTGTTTTTAATTTATATTTGTGTTTAGTGGGAATCAAAAATTCATTTTTGGGTAAAGTGGGTACCAATATGTGGTTTTTGTAAATTAATCTCTTGATTGTAAATTGTTGTAGAAATTAGTTGTATAATCTAAGATTGGTATTAGTACTGGGTTAGATGTGAGAAATCAGATAATTTGTTAATGAATTTGAGATAATAAATCGATGTTAGGACATAATGAATGAACAACCAGAAATTTTTCCCAATTCAGAAAAAGTAGAAGCAAACGAGAATTAAACGAGGTTTGAAACCTTATAGGAGTCCCTGATGATGTTCTCTGGAATTGTTATGTCGATGATTAGACTTGGGTTAGACCGTAGAAGAAATTTGGAAATGAAGGTTTTCGTTAATGGCAGAAACAGGCCATCGGAGAAGATAAAGACCTGTTCGATGGATCGATCGATGGCTGGGATCGATCGATCGATGGTCCAGTATTTTTGACAGGTCGGCCAGTTTTGTTATATAATGAAATTTATTTAAAATTCTTTTCCCATAATTTATTTAGAAAGAAATAAATATAGAACATAAATTCCTAACAATTATGAGGGAAAGTAATTAGGATTTGGAGGGATTTTATGTGTGACACATTGTGGGTTAATTTGGGGGGAAAATATTCCAAAATAACTAAATAAGGATTGAGTGGGAGAGTCCGGGTATATTGGTTGAGAAATACCAAGGTAATAAATTAATTAGGAATGAAAGATAATTAATTCAGGGTCGGGGATTTAGACTCGTGTATTATATTATTGTCGGCCCATGAGAGCGCGTCCGAGTATATTGGATGGGCGACACCAAAAGTAATTTAATTAATTAATGGGTAAATTAATTGATAATCTGAGTTGGACCATAAACTCAAGATATGATGCAAAGGCTAGTGTTACGGACTTAGTACACGGTAAATCCGGGATTTGTTATATATATATATATATGTTGTGAGCATGAATATCATGTGATTAGATACTATTAATATATATACTCTAGTGCTATCAGGGGAGGTTGCGCATAGAGGGTGAATCCCCTAGCTTGAGGAGTAGGGTGAGTATATTCCCAGGTCAAAGCGTCCGTTATATGGGTGAGGGGCATCTCTCTTTCAGGGAAGGAATATGACCGCCTCCATTATGTATGCTTTTAGAAAAGTTAGGTTAGTGATTCTGACTTGGGGTAACTAGGTTGTGTTAATAAAGCTAGTGGGATATCACTTTAGAGAATATACATCCGGTGAGTTATTACTTGGGAGGATGGTTATTATTATTTATTATTTCAACATATGTGCGTATGTTGTAATATGGTTATATGTATATAACAAGATAAATAATTATATACGGGTAATTTAATATAGGATGTGAATTGTGTTATGTGTATAACGGGAGTGAAGGTTATATGAATTTAAGAAAGGGAATGATTAATTAAGTTAGTGATTATGATAACTTATAAATCATAATTATTACATATTCGGATAGAGTATGGTGGTTGCAAAGGGTTACATAGGTTATCTAATTTTGGGGTAAATGACTAGGGGATTTAGTTAAGGCGTTAGTCGTGCACATTAGAGGAGGGGTGAGGATGTCGTCAAGGGAGTGCGACACTAACTAAAATATGAAGAGTATTTATGCATATTTATTACTGCATGTTAATCATTTGGTAAATATTTTCAAAATATTTTGGGTTCTAACCCTTGCTATAAATATTTTTTTAAAACCTTTTAGGTATCCAGCCACAGGGATGTCAGGCTTGACTCGTTCCAAGGACCCATTGCTGCAGCATATGTGGATATTGCGGCAGTTCCATAGACGTCTCTCTCTTTTCCATTTATAGTATATGGATTTCCTAACAGTTACTCGAGCATGTTGCTCACAGCTTCATTCCGTTTTTATTTCAGACTTGTTGAGATTTATCATTCTCTGTCTTTACTTTTGTTGGATTTTTGCCGATGGTTTATTCGGTCAGATTATTAATGTGATGGTTGATTCAGTTAGTTGTGATTGTTGAAATTATTTATTTCGCATCAGTTTTCAGTTGATTAATGAAAGATAAAATTTTGCACCATTCTAATTTTTCACTTATGTGGTTAGTAATTAAAAAGTGGACAGTGATGCTAAGAATGAACCAACTGAGAAACCTGTTCTAATTTAATTTAGGGTTGATCACTTGGGGTTTGATTAGGTGGGATGCCACAACTATATGGAAAATGAAAAATGTAATCTCAATGAAAGATACCGTCTTTAAAGGAGGCGGAATGCATTTTCACAGATTATCAAAACCATTTAAACTTTTAAATTGAATTACCCTAGGATCACCTAGGAATTTATAGGGTTGTAATGTAATTTAGGTTTGGGGTTAAGAGTATGAAACGAAGGAAATATGTACGAATTCAAAGTGTTCGGCGATGAAAACTGAGGATAATGGAAAATGTGGGCAATATCAAAAATTAGAAAATGAATTCCGTAAAAGGCATTGAATATAACAATGGGGAGAGTAAATAAAGCTTACACAACATATACAAATTTCTCTTTCTTTTCTTCTTTTTCTCACTTTTTCTTTCATTCTCTTGTGTTTTTTACTTTCACTTTTGCTTCTCTTTTTCACTTGTTTCTTTTCTTTACTTTTCACACTATTAAATGCCTAATTACAACCACATAATATCAACATCATTCAATCCCAAGCATCATTACAAACAAAGGTATGGAAGGTGATATATATGGATTAAAAATCCAATGTGGAGTTGGTTATGGGATTTTGAGGTTATGAAATGAAAGACTATATTTAGGCTCAAAGGGGTTGATGGGGAAAAACATATAAGGCGGGGTCAAGGTCAATATGAGTGATATAACAAAGATGCACTATGATCATTTCCTAAAATTTACGCAATTCTAGAGTCAAAACAAACTTTGAAAATTATTCTCAAGTAATACATTTCATAAATGAACTCAATTAATGAATGATTAAATGAAAGAATAATAAGATTACCAACGACTGTAATGTTTTCAAAGAGGAAATAAAAGTGTATAAAACTCACAAAAGAAGAAAAGCCCAAAGCTCACTCGGTGTAAGTATATATAATGCAACAAAATATTACCGAGTTATAAAATGTTAAACCAAATCAAGAAAGCAAGAAAAGTTCATGTGTTCATGGGATTAAAGTTTAATTCATGAAGTTATTCATAATATCACTAATTAAGGACTAAAGTCTAATAACTTCTAAAATCGAGAACATGCTTCATTGAGTTGTCAATTGGATCGGGCATTTATTAAAAAAATTCATCGGAAACAAAGGAAAAATTCTCAATAAAGGAGAAAAAAGAATGAAAATCGTTTTGAAAATTTTAATTTTTTACAAGAAAAGCATGCATGGAAATAACATATAATCAAATAAAAAAGACTACCAATGAATGGATAGAATATCCCACACCCCTAACTTAAAACCTGGCATTGTCCTCAATGTAAATTAAGAACTAAGTTAAAGAGAGGAAAATAACGATATTACCCAAAAAGGAGCGATCTCGTGAAAGTACAAGTCCAATGATTTTACAAAACATGTAAGTACCAAGCATAACAAAAAGAAGAAATAAACTTTGAATAATTACACTAGACAATAATTAAGAATAAAGAAAAAAAGAAAAAAAAACAAAACTAACTATTTACAACCTACAATTTTAACTTCTAACTAACTATACACTAGAAGTTGAAATTTTTGAGGGTCCACCCAAACTACGATTTGACTTTGGAGGTTAATCGGGTTACCCTCACTTGAAAGCATGAGTTCCAAAAAATAAGAATTATGTTTGAATAACAAAAGGCATGTGTAAGTCGGAAGAAATGAACCATCCCCAATTTAAAATTTTGGAGGGAGGATGGGGGATTTGGATAAAACGGGTAAAAAATACACAAGGGGGCCAAAAAGAACAGAATTTTCCCCTAAATATTTTGAAATTGGAAAGGGAGGTTGCTCACATGAGGGCAAAGATGCTTCATGGAAAGAGACTCAGGCGAGTACTCCTCATCGGTGAAAAGGTTTGAAACTATAAAGTTTGGAACTGATTCATCGGGTAATAGCATCGGTGTGACGATATAGATTAAAGATGGGGAGGAAAGAAACTCAATCTGAAGAGATGAGTTATCATTGCTTGAAGGTTTAATTTAGAAGGAAATAGGATAATTTCTAATGAAACTTTCTTCTTTGATAATAAAAGAAGAAACGATGTCATTCCAAATGGATACTAAGACCATTTCTTCCACATTTTCATTCTCTATTATACCATGGGCCAAGTCAATAATGATTTGTTCCAAAGTAAGCACAAAGTCCTCATTTGGTTCAAGACATTCCTCGACTTCGAAAGTCTCAAAAGAAAAATAATGGCCGGATTCAAATAAAAAATCCAACTCATGTTCCGAACAATGATTTTCTTCCCGATAACGATTTTCAATTTTTTCATTTTCAAGCATGCGTAAGTCCTCACCGAAGGTCATAGGGCGAGGTGCGGATTCTTGCAAATGAGAAGTTTGAAAATCATTAACACAAGAATTTTGAAAGATATTGCAATTTGTTTCAAAATTCTTATTATAATGATCTTAGGACCCCAAATTGAAATGCTCATTCCCAAAATTCCTGTAATTCATACTTTGACTTTCATAATACTCACCCAAAATCACTTTAGATGTTTCATTTTTTTGGGTTTGTAGGCATTGACCAAAATTCATCGGGTTAGGGGGATTTTGAGAATTATCACTACGATTATCAGAAAAATTGGAATAAGACATGCTTACCCCAACAAAGGCTCGAGATGACAAATTCCACAGATAGATGTACAGCCGAAACAAATTCAAGCATTTCTTGGCGCTCAAATATAGAAGTCCTACAAAAATGTTAGCAAAAAAATACAAATAGAAATAAAATACTATGAAATACTAAATCAAATAAATTCTAAAACAACAAGTCCCCGGCAACCATTTTGATAAGCAAGTTGTCAGGATCAAAGAATTAAATCAATTAAGATTAAAAGAAAATCATCCCTGACAACGGCTCCCTTTTGATAAATAGCTGGAAACCGCGACGCAAGTGTATAAAGATATACATTGATCATTATGCTCGCCCCCCACCTCTATACAAAAACCTAAACTTATGACTACAGTAAAAATGGGAGTATAGCGGCCAAGTCCGGATATTGAAAAATCCACAGAGACATGTTTCTTGAATATTAATTGATTTAATATTTCTAGAATAAAAGTGTAAAAGATATTTTGCTAACTAAAAAGAAAGAAAAAATAATCTAAGCATGGGTGTATTTAAACTAAATTAACAAAAGGAATTAAAGCTATAGGTTGCCACTAATATTCCTCACATCGAGTTAACACGTATAAATTGTTACACGGGACTGCACATTATTAAGATTGCATTTCATTTAAATAATTAATCAAATCAAGAGTTTTCACACCCTAAACTCGCATAAAATCCTAACATGATTTTGGTGCCAACAAATACCCCGAAAATTACACACGAAAGGTTCTAAATACGGAGCATACATGATATAATCCGTTAAATCTCATTGGTGTAATAACTAGGACAACCCACAACCCATCAGCATAGCAAAAGCAACACATCAACTCTAGGTGAGTTCCATAAATCACACCCTAATTTAAATTAGCCACTCCACATATTAAATGACATAAATTAAACTAACTAATTAATTAAGGAAATGACTAATTAATTTAACACAAAGAATTAACTAGACATGAAAATAAATGGAAAGAATGAAAAACTATGGAAAAAAGCATTTAAGGACCAAGATGAATAAAAACTAGAACTTACACTAATGGTGGAGAAATCCAAGAAGAAAAATGGAGGTCAGTGATGTCCACAACAAAACCCTCAAATATTACTCTAACCCTAAGCTAAACTAATAGCCAAGGAAATAAAATGAGATATTATGTGCCTCTTTACAAAAATAAACAAGGGTTTTCTTTTATACTCAGTGGAAAAGGAATAAAAAAAGTAAAAACAAAAGGAAAAAGGGGGATGACTTAGAATTACACAATAAAAAGAGAAGGAAAAAACAAAAAACAAAAAGGAAAGATGGAAGTAACAAGTCTCGTGCGAAAAGAGACTTCCGGACACAAAAATAATATTATGAGAGCATCGACTTCGGCTTCACGCACATTTTGAATTTCTCAAGTAACAAGACTCATTTCGGATTCATGCACGTTTCACGGACACACAAAGAATATTATGAGAGCATCGACTTCCGTGAAGACTTTGGGCAAAAAATCCCAAAGTGTGAATTTACATCAATGCCCCGGAACATGCGAATTACGACATGATTTTACCAAAACGTAACTAAACTCCACACTTAGCTTTCTAACACCCTCAAAAGCTTAATAATACCTCAAAGAACATGTTAGGATGTGTG
Source organism: Sambucus nigra (assembly GCA_949130495.1). Taxonomy (NCBI): domain Eukaryota; kingdom Viridiplantae; phylum Streptophyta; class Magnoliopsida; order Dipsacales; family Adoxaceae; genus Sambucus; species Sambucus nigra. The sequence continues at coordinate 11,319,462 of OX422220.1, read as the reverse complement.
AGTAATGAGCATAATTATAACCATTAAAGTGCCCGAGGGGCCTAAAATACATAAGTATCGAGGGTATATATGTGCAAGATTCGTGGCGAATCAACCCTACACTTAGGAAAATGGGGATAACGGACACAAACAGTTTAAGGTTTGCCTATGTTTGACCCTAAGATCAAAATGGGCAAGTGAATCATTTTTACCAAGAACACCTAAGAACAGTTTAAGTGTTGACCGAAGAAGATGACCGGTAGTTTGTTGGACTAACAAAAGGGGGTATAGAAGGAGGATGGAACCCTAAAACCACCAACAAAATCGACAATCCAGTCTCTCAACCAAATTACTAATTCCTCATCCCTAAAACCACCTAACTTCCACCAAACATAATCATCGAGAAAACCCTCAAGCTCGTCGAAAAACTAAAAGATGCTCAAAGCCAACTTCAGAAGAGAAAAAGCTTGAAAAGAATGGCAGAAAGAGGTTACTTGAAGAGTTACAAGAATGGGGAAGTAAGGGTAGACCTAAATCTTGCCTAGAAATGCTTGAACAAATGAGAGGCACTAGTTTTATAGAAAGAGAGCGCGCAAAGTCCGTGAAGGAAAAAGGAGAAAGTGAAGAGATTTTCAGGTTTAAATATTGTAAAATGATTGCGCACAAGTTTCAAGGAGCATTATAATTTCAAGAATAAAACCCTAAGTGTTTAACCATCATTCGTGACCCGATCAGATGTAGCCCTATGAGAACCCTGATAGTTGTCACATCAACTCACAGTCAACTTGATGATTGTAATGGGTCTCCTCACCAACTACCATCAACTTCTTCAGACATTATTACCCCTCAACCTCCTCTTCACGTCAGAGACTAAGGGATAGAGGCTGATTAATATGCCAAGTATAGCCCTACCCCGAATATGAATCACCTCGACCTAAGTTGACCTGCACCCATCTATCCATAATAACAAGTTATGACTCGACCAAAGACTCAGCCTTGGCTGACTCCTCCTCGATCTCATGATCCTCACGGGTGACCTCAGTCTCATCCCTTAAGACCAGTTAATATGCCTCAAATCACTAATCCAATGAAATATGTACTCTCATCCTCGGTCACCCTTCTGGATGATGATGACAGGATGAGACTTCCCAGCATAATGTGTCATTTCCATAAAGGACCATGGATCGATGAATCGGCCTTGAATAGTTTGAGTGGCCGATAGTAGACAATTGGCAGAGCGCTTGGATTGGGGAACACGTGGGAGAGTGCGCATGGTCTACAAAACCCACGTGAACTAAACCGTTACAAAAATATCTCCCTCACACATGAGAGAATATTTCATCTTCATGATCTACATGTGATAGGATAGATGGCACAACCTGATTAGTTAGGACCATTCCATATATGCTTGGGGGTACACTACACCCCTAAGCACTATATATACTCGTCATCTTCTAGATGCGAAGGGATATCTTATTGTAAACTCGACTGTAAGTCTATCAAAATAACTCCATAGACATAGAAAGCCTGAGTGCTTGTATCCTAAGGTCATTAGAGCCCTTATCTAGTGGATTTCACTCACACACATGGATGTAGGCCTAGATAAGATGAATGACTTATATTCTTGTCTCTGTTCTGTTATCATCATCTCTATTTTTGTATACTTGTATTGCTGTAATGTTCCATAGCTACACAGGTTTTGAGCTAATACTTCACATTGACTTAGTGGGGTTGTTTCCAGCATCCTCAAGGATTGAAGATCTATAGAGGATAACAAATCATAGATTATGTGTTAATAATCAAGAATTTAGTCTAGGTTTATGTTTAATATTAAAACCTAGGGTTTTTGAGGATTAGATGGTTCAGTCCGTTCTGGAATGAAAATCATAATGTTTTGATGTTAAATTTACATTAGATATTGTAGAAAAGGTTTGGGTCAATTGGTTTTGAGTTTGGTTCAAGGAACATGGAAGTTATGAGAATTGAAATTGTGAAAAATGCAATTTTTCCAATTAAGAAGATGATTTGGTACAAAATGAATCGATTTGGCACAGAGGCAAATCGATTTGGATTGCAAATATGTAAGCACACTATTACTCTTTATCAATTAATATGTCGAAAAATGCTACAAGTCATCAAAGGATTGAGAAGATTACATCTACAAAAGACGAGTCCAAATTTCAAGAAGACTTCAACATTCAAGCCCAACAAGGAATTTGGTAAAATATATTTATGTTTCATTTACATTTCACATTAAAAGTGTTAGATATTTTTGTGGAAGATAAATGTTTTTTTTTAAATTTTGAAGTCTAAATGATGATAAACACACTGATCTATTTAAGGAGGCTTTTTGAGACACGTGTATACCTGGTTCAAACGAGATGGAATATCACTCAAACGACATCATGTCATTCGAACGTGAGGACTTTTTATATAACACGTCAAAACCTTGATTTTAAATATAAATAGGGTGTTAAACTACTGAATTTCTTGTGGAGAAACACCAGTTTTCAACAGAATACGTTTTTGAATGTTTGGTTTATTCTCCAACCATTTTGAGGGTTAAAATATTTTTTTTTGAAATTGACAAATCCCAAATAATTGTGTGTGAGTTGTTTTTTGGAACCCAAGACATATTTGTTGGGAGTTTTTGATGCAGAAACTAGGTGCCTTGGAAGGTACTTGGCTGACAGTAGGTGCCACTTGCGGGAGGTACTAGGCTGATCATCGGCTGCCTATCATAGGGAGTGTTATAGTGTTCTTGGGCTGACGACTATGAACCGACACCTGAGGGTATTTCATATGTCTCTTGTATTTTTGTTATAATCCATGTAAACCGTACTTTTACTGATTATAGTGAAAATAAAAAGGTTTTTTCCCTTCGGGGATTTTTTCTTAAAATCTTCTCTAGTCAGCATTGTTCATCACAAGATTTAATTTGTGATTTTAATTGACACGTAGATGCTTGTTTAAGGGATGATTTAATTGGTTTTTGGTTTGAGAAAATTTAGACATCTTATTAAATAATTCTGAATTGGAAATTACGAATCAATTTGAATCAATATCGCACACTGCATTTACAAATTGGTATGAGGGAAGTTTGTGCTAATTTATCGCATATTCCTATTTTCCGCAAACTTTTTTTATATTGATTTTGTTTGAAAAATCTAATTTTCAAAATTTTGTCCCAATGTTTCCAAACGAGGACTTATATAATCGAATGCCTAGTTTTGATGGCTCCAATTATGCCTATTGGAAAGCTTGTGCGAATTCCCAGTTAAAAGCAATTGACGAATGAGTTTGGTTGATTTGTGATAGAGGGTGGACTCCTACCACTGTCAGAGCTAATAACATAACCTCTTTGAAACCTGTGTCGGATTGGACTGAAGATGATTTTAAAATTTCTAATCTTAATTCCCCTGGCTTCAGTGCTATTTCAGGAGCCATGACCCCTGACGAGTTTCGCCGAATTATAACGTGCATGACGTATAAAATGGCATGGGATGTCCTCCACTTGACACATGAGGGTACGAACGTGGTTACAGAATCAAAGTTACAAAATTTTCCCACCGAGTTTGAGACCATTACCATGTCTGAATCCGAATGTTTTGATGAGTTTTATACACGTTTGTCGAACATTGTGAACTCGAGTTTAAATTTAGGTGAGACTATTCATAACACGCTTATCGTTAAAAAGATTTTGAAATATCTTCCAAAATGTTTCATTCCTAAAGTCACTATTTTGAATTCGTTGGGAAAGTTAAATTCACTTAAGTTAGAAGTGCTCGTAGCAGACCTACAAACTTATGAGATTGACATGTTTCCCCAAACCATTCAGGCTAATGATAGAGGCGTTGCTTTAAAGACTCAAGTAAGGAAGAAAAATAAAGAAGAAATGTATGATTCTGATTCTGAAGAAGAGTTTAGCATTAACGATGTGGCCTTGTTAGCGAAATGTTTTACAACGTTTTCCAAAATGAAGAAAAATAATTTTTTCAATCAAAAGTCTTTTGAGAAAAATAAAAAGAAAGAAAAGGGCACAGAGGGAAATGAAAAAGAGAGTGAGAGAGAAAAAGAGGAAAATAGTGGAGAAGATTTAGATGAGATGATTTGTTAGGAATGTAAAGGCAACGGGCCTGGGCATTTGAGTGTACTACTAGGCTTAGGAGAAAAGGGAAGAAAGTAGCCATGTCTGACACTCTTAGTGATAGTGAGGGAGATGATGATAAAGATGAGTCCAATTAAGGTTTAGCCCATGGTATGTGTGTAGATTTTTCAAGTCGTATGAGCGCACCCACTTTGTCACATGATGATAATGTCCACGAGAGTGACAGTGATGAGTCGAGTGTTACTAGTGGAGATGATAGCGAGTTTGAGAGTGGAGATGAAAGTGAGATCCAAAAAGCCTTTAGGTATTTGTACTCAGAGACCTTGAAAACGAAGAAGTATAACATAAATTTAGGTTGTCGGGTTTTATATTTGGAGAGAGAAAAGGAAGTTTTAAGGAGGGAAAAGTGTGACTTGACGGACACGGTGTCTAGTCTCATGATATGTGTATTCCAACTCGAGAATGATCTCGAATGTGTCTGGGATGTCAAAGTACCTTTAGAGAACACATCTAAGAAAGTTGAAAAGACGGTTCTCAATCCCGTTTTGGGTGGTGGTGAGAATTTAGGAAAATGTCATGACAGTGTATCCACTTCTTTTATTGCACCCGAGTCGATTCCCACTTTAGTAAGAGATTCACATGGTTCTCATCCTAACCCACCTAGAAGTTCCATCCCCATTACGAGAGCAAGTCCTAGTGTTTTTTAGAGAGGTGTACCTAGGCCGGTGTATGTTTTATCCCATTGCAAAAAGAGAGGACATCTTAGGGAGTTTTTCTTTAAATTGGGTTACGTGCCACATTACGCCACTACACATGTTCACTCGCTCACACCTACCCATGATACTTTGCTTTCACATAATGATAGAGAGTTTTCTCATACTCGAGTGCAAGTAAAGTTTTTGGTCAAGACTTCACATGATTTGATGGATTTGTTTCAAAATATGTCACCATCTTTGATAGCATATGGTGATTTTCAAGATGACACTTTTGCCTATTGATAGTATGTATCATTTGTTTTATACTTTGTTAGAAATTTTGTTTACATTTCTTAAGTTTACCACTGTTTTGGATCTATTTACCCATTCCAGGAACTGTTTTAATGAAATTTAATCACTGGACAAAACTGAATGTCACTCTGAATAACCTGGGAAATTTTGCTTTTCTCGTTCTAACAAGAACCCATCTCGCGCGAAGTCTTCTCACGATATCCCCTTTCGTTAAAACAATAAGGAGTCTCATTCGAACGACCCCTAGAATTTTTGTTTGCAGTACCTATTTCTTCTTGTTATACTTAGTTGGTATTGCTTGGTTGTTTCTAAACAGTTTAAAAAAAAAGATTATTGTTTTTAAAAAAAATCGAAAAATACAAAAGATTTTCATTTTTTTGAGAAAAATCTAAAAAGAGTTTTTGTATTTTGTTTGCACCTTACATGAATGCACATTTAGGATGACCAAGTCACAACTTCATGCCACACCCATGTGACTATTTAAAAGTGTTTTGAGACAACATATTGCGTCATTCATGTGCTTTACAAAGTTTGGAATCTTTGAGGTGATATGTTGTTGCTACCTACATGTTTGACTCTTTTTGTCCTTTGTTTCACACATGCACGAATTTATTTTACATTTCTTCTTGTCTATCACGTGTTAGTTGAGTGTTTCCATCTCAATTCTATCTATAAACGAAAAAATGTGATAAAACTTGACAAGAAATTAGTGCATATCACAATCGTTTGTGAGTTTTTTGTTTATTTTGAAAAAAGGAAAAGTTCTGCGAAAGGTATCTCATTTTTTTTCCTTTGTGATAAAGCCACCGTTTAAATCGGACCTAGAAAAGTGAGGATTTGAAAATTATTCGAGGTCCAATGAGGTTTAAAAGAGCCCAAAAAAGTTGAATGGCAATAAAAAGAAAATGAAGCCAATAATGGGCCATTTTTTTTTTTAGTTTCATCACCTCATAAGAAAAATAAAACGAATTATCTTTTAATGAGGGCGTTTGGATGGAATTTAAAATAGTTTGAACGTCCTTGAAAGTCGTGAAAAAGCATTACATAATTTTGGACGCTATTAGTGTGGAAATCATTTATACTTTGATTTGTTGATACGATTAAGACGATGTCATCCAAATTCAATATTTCTATGCCTAAGGACTAGTTTGATGTTCATTCGTTAGGAGTAAGCTTATGCATCGTGCACATATGATATAATTGAGTTGATTTTCCTATCAAATTTGTTCACACACATTCATTATATATCCATGATTTGGTTATCTTAGTGTAAATTTATGGGGTGTGATTTTTGTAACATCATTTTTGCATTTTTGTATGAAAAATTTTAAAAATCAAAAATAGTTTATTTTCCTTTTTTACTGTGACAACCCGATTTTCTTTATATGGTTTATTCTTTTCCTTGTCTATTTCGGACAAATAGAAGGGGGAGAATGAATTATGATTTTATGGGGGAGTTTAATTATGGGGGAGAATTGATTATGCTTTCATGTCTATGCTTATATCATTTCAAACTCGATATGTCACAAGGTATTTGCTTTGTCTTATGTGTGTAGGTATAATTGAAGATCATTATGTTGCACACCCTGATGAGAGAAGCTGGAAGTTTTGAAAAATTGATTGTTGAAGAAAATATTGAAAACTTGTTAGTTTATCTTTTCACTTTTGAGTTTATGGGAGGGTAGATTTGTATAAGTCATTTTATATTTGATAATTCAGATATTTATTATTTTGTACCGGCATAGCCATAGGGGGAGATTTGTAAGGACATTATTTTCCATTATCAATTTAGTATGTCATATACTGCTACAAGTCGTTGAAGGATTGAGAAGATTTCATCTACACAAGACGAATCTGAATTTCAAGAAGACTTCAACATTCAAGAACAACAAGGAATTTGGTAAAATATGTTTAAGTTTCATTTACATTTCACATAAAAAGTGTTGGGGTATTTTTGTGAGAGAAAAAATGTTTTTTATAATAAATTTCAAAGTCTAAAAGATGATAAATACGCTAATCCATTTAAGGAGGCTTTTTTAGACACGTGTATGATGTCATTTGAACGACATCGTACCTAGTTCAAATGAGATGGAAGGTTCAAATGATATGGAATCTCCCCCAAACAACAACGTGTTGTTCGAACGAGAGGATTTTTTATCTGACACGTCACCGCCCTGATTTTTTTATATAAATAGGGTGTCAGACTACTGAATTTCATGTGGAGAAACACTGGTTTTCAATAGAATAGGTTTTTGAGTGTTTGGTTTATTCTCCAACCATTTTGAGTGTTCAAGGCTTTGTTTTACAATTCAAAAATCCCAAATACTTTTGTGTAAGTTGTTTGTTTGAACCCAAAACATATTTTCTAGGAGTTTTTGCTGCTGAAACTAGGTGCCTTGGAATGTATTGGGTTGACAATAGGTGCCACTTGCGGGAGGTACTAGGTTGATCATCGATTGCATGTCATAGAAAGTGTTGCGGTCTTCGTGGGATGATGACTACGAATCGACACCTCAGGGTATTTCCAATGTCACTTGTATTTTTGTTGTAATTCAAGTAAACCATACTTTTACAAATTACAGTGAAAATAAAAAGGTTTTTTCCCTTCGGGGATTTTTTCCTAAAATCTGCTTTACTCAGCATTGTTCATCGCATGATTTGATTTTTGATTTGAATTGACATGTAGATTCATGCTTAGGGGATGATTTAATTCATTTTTAGTTTGAATAAATTTAGACATCCAATTAAATAAGTCTAAATTGGAAATTGCAAATCAGTTTGAATCAATATTACACACCACATTTAAAAAATCGATTCGGCCTCTTGGAGAATTGATTCAGTTTTTTAGAATTATGAATTTTCCCTTTATATGCATAGAACTCCTAAATGGTCATCGGTAAACATTTGGGACTTTGTTGAAATATAATGGGGGACTTATTATATTGCATTAAGCCTATGATAGGGTTATGGGCTTGGACATATCGAGAATATTAAAGCGATAATTAACGGGCTTAAATTGTAACCTGATTAAATTCTAGAGAATGAGAATAAAATTACAGGAAAACGTGAGTGAGCTAATTGTGTAGACCAGTAAGTAAGGAAGACTTTAACCACTAAAATAACATAAGGGGTAACTATGGCCTTTAGAGTAGATAGTAATCCTCAATTGGATGCGATAGTGAGAATAATTGTAAAGTGAAAGTACGGTGAGTATTCGAGCGATATATACTACGTACAAATGATGATGATTAGGTTGTGTGAATACCTAATGAATATGAATATATATAGGTTGTGAGTGTAACTATTATATGACTTTTGTTATGTGTTAACATACCTACACTGATTCTATCATGGAGGTTCTTGCGCAGTGGGCGATCCCACCTTGCCGATTCTAGGGAAGTCTGGATTTGTGCCACAAAACATAAAACTTAGGGTGGTTCACTATGTGTCGTGTGTTAGTGGAACCGATGTGTCATTGGGGTACGTTAGGTATGTGTGTAGCCTAAAGTCTTAGAACTATTTTTGCATCCATTACTTGTTGTATGATTTTCGGTTCGAGGAGACTTACCGAATCAATAGTCCATGTTTAGTACGAGAAGTACTTGGAATGATAACAGAGTATGCCTATTTCATGGTGATCATTTTGAGAAACATTGAGCTTATTTATATATACTAGGGTATGTCCATTCCTGAAGGCACGACAAAAATTTAGAAAAAGTATATAATCGCAAAACGAAAAAAGTTTAAAAATACGTAATTGAAAAATGAAAACAATTTTGTTCTCCTAACAATCAATTTTGTATCTATTGTACATAACCTTATACAAACGGTTGTCACTCGTACGTACAATAATCTATTTTATATAACCTTTTATTTGGTATCTACTGAAATAACCCTCATTCCGCCATCTTGTGTACCTCATCACCAAAAATCAAATATGAAAATGCATTTGGAAATGAAAACTATTTACCAATATGTACACATTTTTACATAGTACAATAGGTATTCACATTAAAATGAATGAAGAAACACATAAATGAAGAAAATGTAGGCAATAGTATACCTTACCTAAAACAACATATCTTAAATATATAAATTAATCAACAATCATACACGAATAATATATATATGTTTGTTCCAATCAGAGAGAAAGAATGTATACCTGCTTGTCCCAACTGAAAAAAAAAAGCATAAATGGGAAAACATAAAGAGAATTTAGATTTCCAAAAAGATACTTTGAACAACAAATAAAACCATAGAATTTCAATCACACAAAGAGAGAACATATACTGATTAGAAGAAATAAAACCAAAGAGTTTCACTCAATCCAAAACTAATTAGATCTTCAAAAAAATGCAAACCAAAAATAGAACCCAAGAATTTCAATAAATCCTAGAAACCGTAGATCAGTAAAAACAACTAATTAGATCTGGACATTACTTAAAGAAAAAAATTATCAAATCGAAGGTCAATATCTTCAGAGCTGTGGTTTTTGTGCATGTGTGCGTGTATAAGAAGGTTTTTGTGTATGTGTGAGTGTGTGCGTGAGCGAGAGAGTGAGAATGATATTACGTGAGGCCAACAACTTGGAAAGGGGAGGGCGTCGGCTTGGAAGGGGGAGGGGGCGGTTTGTAACTTTGGAGCTCAAGGGAGGAGGGAGGGTTTCGGGGAGAGCTGAAATAATAGAGGATGAGATAAATGGGGTTAGGGTTTGGGATTAAAGGGTTACTCTCTCATTTGCCACATCATAATCCTCTTCATTTGACATGGTACGATGTAACATCCTTGGATCGCACCAGGGGAATAATTGACACCCGTTGGATCGTTTTACTATTCAAACACCCATGACATGGTACAATGTAACACCCTTGGATCGCACCAGGGTATATTTATTTATTTATTTATTTGTGTAAATATGTTACTTACGTGTGACAGTAGGCATTTAAAGAGTATATTTCTAAAGGAATGAATTAAGTAGTGAAACGTAATCGAATAACTAAAATGGTAAAGTGTAGAAAGCTACCAATGATATTAACAACCTACGAGAAATGTTAATTCGGATAGCGTATTGTATGGGCATTACAGGGACTTATATAAATCGTTAGTCCAGATGGATACTTATGTCTAAGTTAGCTTTGGTAGTGCATAAAGGTGGGCTAAGTAGAGAATGTTAGGCTACACAATAGTTGAGAGGTGAGGAAACTCAAGAAAGTGTACGTGAACCTCATATGTGTAATCAATAATTGATTTTTAAACTATGATAAATACTTGCTATATGTTTTAAAAATGTTTTGAAAACTAACCCTTGCTGTAAATATATTTTGAAGACCTTTTATGTTTCCAGCCACAGGGATGCCGGACTTGATTATCTGTTCCACGGACGCATAGGTGTTGCATTGTGGAGGCTTACATGATTTGGCTAGATGCATCCATCATTTCATTCCTAGTGTAAGATCTCATTTTCGTATTTAATTTGGGCATGTTGACCCATTTAGAATTTACTTTCAGTTATTTAGTTCAGACTGGTATTCAGACTAATTATTAGGGGTTGGATTCATTAATTGTTTTGAGATTTCAGCCGGAGGTTTATTCGATACGACTTTTATTATATGATGGTTTAGACTATATTGTGGTGTGAGTGTTTTAATTAATCTCAACATATTATTATGTTTATCCATTTAATGAAAGATAAAATTTGGCACCGGTTTAATTTGACCTAGGTGATTAGTAATTAAAAAGTTTTAGACAGTGATGCTAAGAATGAACTAAATGAGAAACCTATTTTAATTTAATAAATGACTGATCACCCGTTATTTAATTAGCCATGGTATCATAGATGGTATCTAAGCATCATGTTCTAGTGACCATGTGATCTGTACATCTTACTACGATTTCAGCATAGCATTGTTTTGATATAGAACACTATTCTTAGGATTGTTGCTTTTATCTTAACGTATCTGAGATTTATGTACTTCTACTATTCTATGACTGTGAAACTCAGAAAATTTGATCTGCTTTCAGATGCCACTAAGGAGAGAGCCAGTGAAGAGATAAGAGGCCAAGAAACTATTGAGGAAGGCTCAACAAGAGCCATATGTACCATCACCATAGCCACCCCAGAGTTGATTTAGACTGCCCGGGTGGCTGAGATGTGGCCCAAGCGGTCAATGCGTCTATAACATCCATGGTAGCACACTTACCTCATCCCCAAGCACCGTCGCCAATGGAACTAGTGATCCAGGTGCAGCCAGGGCCATTATATGGCAGAGAGTCAGAGAGACATTCCAAAAGGTCCACACTCCCGAGTTTTTGGGTAGCTCTAATATAGTTACAACATATCAGTGGAATAAGAATATTCAGTGCCATTTGTGCATCGTTGAGTTACTGACATAAAATAGTAAATGTTGGCTACTTTCAAACTAGGTGGAGTAGCCTTACAGTGGTGGGAGTCAGTGACCGGCGCTGAGGAGAAATATATGAGAATTGTTACTGAGTTTTGGGTGAGATTGGACCGCAATTACTTTTCGCCTACAGTTGAGTTAGAGATGCGGAAAAACTTAGAGGAAGTAACTCAGGGTGACTACTCGGTAGCTAAATACGAGGAAGAGTTCACCCATTTGGAATTTTTTTACCAGACGAGGTGAATAATAAGGAGCAGAAGAAAGCGAAGTTCATGGGCGATTTAGCCTAGAAGCTCATGCAACATTTGATCGGTAACCCAACATTGGTGATATAAATTGATGTCGTCAATGCAACATTACTACACTATCAGGGTCATTTCGTTAATGCAGCCAGGCAAGGCAAATGGTAGTGGTGCGAGCGGAGCACCGCAGAAGACGACGGGCGGTCAATAGGGGCAGGATTCTCGGCTGGGGAACTCTTCTAAATGATTTAGATTTAGAGGGTACCCATCTAAGGGACAAGGTTACAAACAGGGTCATCAAGGCCCAAATTAGAAGTAGGTTCCTCACGTTCGTCAGGGCCAAGAGAATCAGGGGGAGGATATCAGGGCCAATAGAAGGGCCATTTGTATTAGTGCCAACAGGGATAAAGACAAAGAGAGTTCCTAGGACAGTGGTTCATATATGGCCAACATGGTCAAGAGAGGAGAAATTTCCCACAACAGGGCATGGCACAGTAGGAGGGTGCCTAGTAGGGACATCAGGCTCATTTACCCCTACAGCACCCGCACTACCAAACCCTTAGTAGTAGCAGGGACAAATTCCTTATAGACGTGTGTAAAACATCCGAGATATATCCATGCCACCAGCATCACTAACATCGCCGGTAGTAGACGGTATGCTTCCTATTCATGGGCTTAATGGTAGGATTCTTTTTTATACAGTGACATCGCATTCGTTTATTAAGATAAGATTTGCTTGAGCTGTTAGTCTATTAGATACAGTCAGTAGTCTCTTTACATGTGTAGAGTCACCGATAGGTAATGGGTCACTGATACTCTCAATTTGTAGAGGAGTTGGTATTGCTATAGGGAGATTGAGCTTAGTGGGAGAGCTTCTTATATTGGATATGGAGGGTTACGATGTTATTCTATGTATTGATTGGTTGGCATGATATAGGGAGATGGTAGATTTTTACGAGAGCACCCTTATTTTTTCCATTATGGGTAAGGATATGTTCCTTGTGGTGATGCCTCTTCTTGAGGGAGGGTCATGCACAAACATATATTATATTGAGGAGGAGACCTCAAAGGAGATATTTATTCTGTTAGACGCGATTCCAGTCGTAAGGGATTTCAAGGATGTATTACAGGAGATACCCAAATTACCACCCATCATGGAGATTGAGTTTTTCATAAGCTTAGCACTGGGGTCGAGACTGATTATCTGAGGAACTTACTGTATCATCCCTTCAGAGATGCGTGAGTTGAGAAAGCTGATTCAGCAGCTCTTGGGTTAGGGTATTATTCGACGGAGAACATCATCATGGGGTGTGCCGATGTTATTTGTTAAGAAGAGGGATGGTTCACTCCGCTTATGTGTATACTACAAGGAGCTGAACAAGGTCACAATACAGAATAAGTATCCGTTGCTAGGGATCGATGACCTGTTTGACCAGTTGAGATGGGAGACTTACTTATCTAAAATTGATTTGAGCTCATGATATCACCAATTGTGCATTCAATAGGAGGACGTCATTAAGACCGCTTTTGTATCACGGTATTAGCCGTATGAGTTCAGGGTGATGCTGTTTGGGCTCATCAATGCATCACAAGTGTTCATGGATCTCATCAACAGAGTATTCAGGGACTTCCTCAACTTGTTCATGATCGTGTTCATAGATGACATTCTGGTTTACTCTCGTACTAAGGAGGAGTATGTAGAGCATCTTCGTATAGTTCTACAGATCCTACAGGACCACAAGTTGTACGCCAAATTTGGGAAGTGTGGATTTTAGATACGAGAGGTACAATTTCTTGGCCACATCATCATGGGGTGTGCCGATGGTATTTTTTAAGAAGAGGGATGGTTCACTCCGCTTATGTGTATACTACAGGGAGCTGAATAAGGTCACGATACAGAATAAGTATCCATTGCTAGGGAACAATGACCTGTTTGACTAGTTGAGAGGGGAGATTTACTTATCTAAAATTGATTTGAGATCATGATATCACCAATTGTGCATTCAATAGGAGGACGTCCTTAAGACCGCTTTTGTATCACGATATTACCCGTACGAGTTCAGGGTGTTGCTGTTTGGGCTCATTAATGCGTCAGAAGTGTTCATGGATCTCATCAACAGAGTATTTAGGGACTTCCTGAACTAGTTCGTGATCGTGTTCATAGATGACATTATGGTTTACTCTCGTACTAAGGAGGAGCATATAGAGCATCTTCGTATAGTTCTACAGATTCTATAGGACCACAAGTTGTACGCCAAATTCGAGAAGTGTGGATTTTGGATACGAGAGGTATAATTTCTTGGCCACATTGTGTTCGATAAGGGCGTTATAGTTAATCTGAGTAAGGTATCGACGGCGAGGGAGTGGAGACAACCCATGACATCGATGGATATTCACATATTTTTGGGGTTGGCCGACTACTATCGTCACTTCATTAAGGGGTTTTTGAAGATTACGAGTTCGCTAACGAACCTGACTGATAAAGTAATACCATTTGTGTGGAGCGATCGCTGTCAGTTAGCATTTGATGAGATAAAGGACAAGTTGAGATTAGCACCCATACTCTCTTTGGCTAGGGGAGGATTAGAGTATCGGGTTTATACTGATGCTTCCTTGTAGGGACTTGGGGGTGTATTATAGAAGTGGGAGACGGCTATAGCTTACGCATCTTGAAAGTTTAAGACCCATGAGAACAATTACCCCACTCATGACCTTGAGTCGGTAGCGATATTTTTTACTTCGAGGATATGGAGACACTATCTTCTAGGGGAGCAGTTTACATTATTCATATATCATAAGTCACTTTAGTATCTCTTCACACAGAAGGATGCAAACATGAAGCAGAGGTAGCGGATAGAGTTCATGAAGGACTACCAGTTTGATGTCATGGGAATGCTAACGTGGTAGCAGACGCATTGAGTCAATGACCCATTAGAGAGTTAGCAGAGGTTTGGAAGGTGAAGTGGAGTGAACTTTGATACAACGATGAGATCGCCAGAGCATGTATGGAAGTTTTAGCTATCACACCCCAGATTTTGATGCGGGAAGCGAAAACACAATCAGAGGATCATTTTTATCAGAACATGGTACGACATTTACTAGGTAAGGGTGCGGAGTCATACTCAATCAACTCAGAGGGATGCATACATTTTAATGGGAGATTAATTGTGTTAGAGGATGAGGATATAAGGCATGAAGTTATGACTGAGTCTCAAGGTTTGATTTTTACAATACATACTAGTGTGGATACGATGTACCAGGACATGAGGAGAAAGTACTGGTGGTCAAGGATGAAGCGAGACAATGCACAGTTTGTCTCGAAGGGTGTTACCATTCAGTGAGTTAAGGTATACCACTATAGGCCTTCAGGGATGCTATAACCACTTGAGGTTCCCATGTGTAAGTGGGAGACCATTTTGATGGATTTCATTATAGGATTGCAGAGAGGTCACGATTCCATTTGGGTGATGGTGTATTGGCTAACCAAGGTGGCTCATTTCCTGCCAGTTCGCACCGATTATGAAATGATGCAGTATGCGCAATTGTTCATTGCTGACGATTAACATTATGTGTGATAAAGATAAGATATTTTCACCCCAATATAGTCGAGCTTTCAGGAGGCCATGGGAGTAGACTTGCACTTGTGTACCACTAACAATCTATAGACTGACCGGAAGACTAAGAGGTAAATCAGATGCTTGAGGACATGTTGAGGATGTGCATTATGTATTTCAGGGAGGATGGGAGATATACCTTCCATTGATTGATTTTGTGCATAACAACTCTTACCAATTTACCATCGGCGTGGCACCATTTGAGGCACATTATGGGAGGTCGTGTTGTTCACTCACTTGCTGGTTTGAGGTGGGGGACAACAAGTTATTGGGGCCAGAGATGATATAAGAGACGACTGCCAAGATCGAGCTAATTTAGGGCATGATAGGTAGAAGAGTTATGCTAATATCGATGGGAGACACGTTGAATTAGTGGTTGGTGATCAAGTGATGGTTTGGGTGTCTCCTAAAAAGAGGGTCATGAGATTGCAGAAGAAGGGGAAGCCAGATCCGAGATATGTGGGACCTTTCCCTATTATTGAGATAGTATGACTAGTGGCATATAGACTGGGTTTACAAGAGAATCTTCATTGGATACACGACGTGTTCCACGTGGAATCGCTAAAGAAGTGCATGATGAATGAGAGGGCTTTCGGGCACGCTACACTTGAGGATATTGATTTACAGCCAGAAGTCTCATATGAGGAGAGACATGTGGCTATTCTTAATCGTAGTGAGCATAAATTTCGATCTAAGGTGGAACTACTAGTTAGAGTTCAGTGAGGGCACCACAATGTTGATAAGGGTGAGAAGTCATACTCGATTAACTCAGATGGATGCCTACATTTTAATGGGACATTAGTTATGCTAGAGGATGAGGATTTAAGGCATGCAGTTATGACTGAGTCTCATGGTTTGATACTTATGGTACATCCACGTGGGGATAAGATGTACCAGGACATGAGGAGAGAGTACTTGTGATCAAGGATGAAGCGAGAAGATGCAGAGTTTGTCTCAAAATATTTTTCCATTTAGTGAGTTGAGGTACACCACTAGAGGCCTTCAAGGATGCTATAGCCACTTGAGATTCCCTTGTGGAAGTGGGAGATCATTTTGATGGATTTCATTATAGGGTTTTTAACATTACAAAGGGGTCACGATTCCTTTTGGGTGATACTGGATCCGCTAACCAAAGTGGCCCATTTCTTGCCAGTTCGTACCAATTATTAAATGATGCAGTATGCGCAACTGTTCATTACTGAGATAGTCAAGCTATATGGGGTGATGTATAACATTGTGTGTGATAGAGATAAGATCTTCACTCCCCATTTCTGGTAGAGCTTTTAGGAGTCCATGGGCATAGACTTGTGCTTGTGTACCACTTATAATATATAGACAGATGGGAAGAATAAGAGGTAAATCAGATGCTAGAGGACATGTTGAGGTCGTGTATTCTGGATTTTAGGAGAGGATGGGAGAGATACCTTTCATTGGTAGATTTCGTTCATAAAAATTCCTACCAATTTACCATCGTCATGGCACCATTTCAGGCACATTATAGGAGGACGTGTTGTTCTCCCACTTACTGGTTTGAGGTGGGAGACAACAAGTTATTGGGGCTAGAGATGATACAGGAGACGATTACAAAGATCGATCTCATTTGGGGGTGTATTATAATAGCTCAGGATATGTAGACGAGTTATGTTAATGCCTATGTGAGACACATTGAATTAGAGGTTAGCGATCAAGTGTTCGTTCGAGTGTCTCCTATAAAGGGGTCATGAGAATACACAAGGAGGGGAAGCTAGCACAGTCATATGTGGGACCTTTACATATTATTGAGAGAGTGGGACTAGTGGCATTTAGATTGGGTTTAAATGAGCATCTTCAGTGGATACACGAAGTGTTCCACGTAGAATTGCTGAAGAAGTACATGAGGAAAGAGAGGGCTTTCGGGCACGTTGCACTTGAGGAGAATGATTTATAGCCAAAAGTCTCATATAAGGAGAAACATGTGGCTATTCTGAATCATAGTGAGCATAAATTGCGATATAAGGTGAAACCACTAGTTAGAGTTCAGTGAGGGCACGACAATGTTGATGAGGGTGCGGAGTCATACTTGATCAACTCAGAGGGAGGGCTACATTTTAATGGATTATTAGCTATGGTAGAGTATGAGGATTTAAGGCATGCAGTTATGACTGAGTCTCACGGTTTGAGATTTACAGTACATCCTAATGGGGATAAGATGTACTAGGACATGAGGAGACAATACTGGTGGTCAAGGATGAAGCGAGACGATGTAGAGTTTGTCTCAAATTATTTTACCATTTAGTGAGTTAAGGTAGACCACTAGAGGCCTTCAAGGATGCTATAGCCACTTGATATTCCCATGTGGAAGTGGGAGAGAATTTTGATGGATTCCATTATAGGGTTGCCGACATCGTAGAGGGGTCACAATTCCATTTGGGTGATAGTGGATCGGCTAACCAAGGTGGCCTATTTCTTGCCAGTTTGCTTCAATTATGAACTAATGCAGTATGCGTAGCTGTTCATCGCTGAGATAGTGAAGCAATATGGGGTGACGATTAAAATTGTGTGTGATAGAGATAAGATATTTGCTCTCCCTATTTTTGGTAGAGCTTCCATGAGGCCATGGACATAGACTTGCACTTGTGTACCACTTATAATCTATAGACAGACGGGAAAACTAAGAGGTAAATCAGATGCTAGAGGACATGTTGAGGATGTGCATTCTGGATTTGGGGGAGGATGGGAGACATACCTTCCATTGGTAAATTTTTTGTATAATAACTCTTACCAATTTTCCATCGGCATGGAACCATTTGAGGCACGTTATGGGAGGTCGTGTTGTTCACCCACTTGCTGGTTTGAGCTGGGGGACCACAAGTTATTGCGGCCAGAGAAGATACATGAGATGACTGTCAAGATCGAGATGATTTGGGGTAGGAAAGGTAAAAGAGTTATGCTAATGCCGATGGGAGACACGTTGAATTAGTGGTTGGCGATCAAGTGTTGGTTTGGGTGTCTCCTATAAAGGGGGTCATGAGATTGCACAAGAAGGGGAAGCTAGCACCGAGATATGTGGAACCTTTCCCTATTATTGAGAGAGTGGGATGAGTGGCATATATACTGGGTTTATAAGAGAATCTTCATTGGATATACAACGTGTTCCACATGGCATCGCTAAAGAAGTACATGAGGAATATGAGGGATTTCTGGCACGTTGCACTTGAGGAGATTGATTTATTGGAAGAAGTCTCATATGAGGAGAGACATGTGTCTGTTCTGAATCGAAGTGAGCATAAATTGCGATATAAGGTGGAACCACTATTTAGAGTTCAGTGAGGGCACGAAAATGTTGATGAGGGTGCGGAGTCATACTTGATCAACTCAGAGGGAGGCCTACATTTTAATGGAATATTAGCTATGGTAGAGGATGAGGATTTAAGGCACGCAGTTATGACTGAGTCTCACGGTTTTTAGATTTACAGTACATCCTAATGGGGATAAGATTTACTAGGACATGAGGAGATAATACTGGTGGTCAAGGACGAAGCGAGACGATGTAGAGTTTGTCTCAAATTATTTTACCATTTAGTGAGTTAAGGTAGACCACTAGAGGCCTTCAAGGATGCTATAGCCACTTGAGATTCTCTTGTGGAAGTGGGAGAGCAATTTGATGGATTTCATTATTGGGTTTCTTACATTACAGAGGGGTAAAGATTCCATTTGGGTGATAAAGGATCGGCTAACCAAGGTGGCCCATTTCTTGCCAGTTCATACCGATTATGAAATGATGCAGTATACGCAGTTGTTCATTGCTGAGATAGTGAAGCTATATGGGGTGATGTATAACATTGTGTGTGATAGAGATAAGTTCTTCGCTCCCCATTACTGGTAGAGCTTTCAGGAGGCCATGGGCATAGACTTGCGCTTGTGTACCACGTACAATCTATAGACAGATGGGAAGACTAAGAGGTAAATCATATGCTAGAGGACATGTTGAGGATGTGCATTCTGGATTTTGGGGGACGATGGGGGAGATACCTTTAATTGGTAGATTTAATGCATAATGACTTTTACTAATTTACCATCGGCACGGCACCATTTGAGGCATGTTATGGGAGGCCGTGTTTTTCACCCACTTACTGGTTTGAGTTGGGGGACAACAAGTTATTGGGGCCATAGATGATACATGAGACGATTGCAAAGATCGAGCTGATTTGGGGGCGTATTCGAATAGCTCAGGATATGTAGAAGAGTTATGTTAATGTCAATGGGAGACAGGTTGAATTAGAGGTTAGTAATCAAGTGTTGGTTCGGGTGTCTCCTATAAAGAGGTCATGAGATTGCACAAGAAGGGGAAGCTAGGGCCGTGATATGTGGGAGATTTCCCTATTATTGAGAGAGTGGGACTAGTGGCATATAGATTGGGTTTATAAGAGAATCTTCAGTGGATACACGACGTGTTCCACATGGCATCGCTGAAGAAGTACAGGAGGAATGAGAGGTCTTTCTGGCATGTTGCACTTGAAGAGATTGATTTATAGACAGAAGTCTCGTATAAGGAGAGACATGTGGCTAATCTGAATTGTAGTGAGCATAAATTGTGATCTAATGTGGAACCACTAGTTAGAGTTCAGTGGGGACACCACAGTGTTGATGAGGGTGTGGATTCATACTCGATCAACTCAGATGGAGGCCTACATATTAATGGGACATTAGTTGTGCCAGAGGATGAGGATTTCAGGCATGCAGTTATGATTGAGTCTCACGGTTTGAGATTTACGGTACATCCTCGTGGGGATGAGATGTTCCAGGACATGAGGAGAGTAGTGGTAGTCAAGGATGAAGCGAGACAATGAAGAGTTTGTATCAAATTGTTTTACCATTTAGTGAGTTAAGGTAGACAAGTAGAGGCCTTCAAGGATGCTATAGCCACTTGACATTCTCATGTGGAAGTGGGAGAGAATTTTGATGGATTCCATTATAGGGTTTCCGACATCGTAGAGGGGTCACGATTCCATTAGGGTGATAGTGGATTGGCTAACCAAGGTGGCCCATTTCTTGCCAGTTCGTTTCGATTATGAAACGATGCAGTATGCGCAGCTGCTCACTGCTGAGATAGTCAGGCTATATGGGGTGACGATTAAAATTTTATGTGACGGAGATAAGATCTTTGCTCTGCCCATTTTTGGCGGAGCTTTGAGGAGGCCATGGGCACAGACTTGTGCTTGTGTACCACATATAATCTATAGACAGACGGGAAAACTAAGATGTAAATTAGATGCTAGATGACATGTTGAGGATGTGCATTCTGGATTTCAGGGGATGATAGGAGAGATACCTTCCAATGGTAGATTTTGTTTATAACAGCTCTTACCAATTTTCCATCGGCATGGCACCGTTTGAGGTACGCTGTGGGAGGTCGTGTTGTTCACCCACTTGCTGGTTTGAGGAGGGGATAACAAGTTATTAGGGCCAGAGATGATGCAGGAGATGACTGTTAAGATCGAGATGATTTAGGGGCATATTCGAATAGCTATGGATAGGCAGAAGTGTTATGCTAATGTCGATTGGAGACACGTTGAACTAGAGGTTGGTGACAAGTATCAGTTTGGGTGTCCCCTATCAAAGGGGTCATGAGATTCCATAAGAAGGGGAATCTAGCACTGAGATATGTGGTAACTTTCCCTATTATTGAGAGACTGGGACCAGTGGCATATAGACTGGGTTTATAAAAGAAGCTTCAGTGGATACATGTCGTGTTCCACGTGGCATCACTAAAGAAGTATAGGAGGAATGAGAGGGCTTTCTTGCACGTTTCACTTGAGGAGATTGATTTACAGAAAGAAGTCCCATATGAGGAGATACCCATGGCTATTCTAAATCATAGTGAACATAAATTGTGATCTAAGGTGGAACCACTAGTCAGAGTTCAGTGGGGACACCACAATTTTCATGAGTCTACATAGGAGCAGGAGTATGACATGCAAAAGAAATATCCAGAGTTATTCACCGCAGGTAAGTCCTAATTTTGGGGATGAAATTCCTTTATAAGGGGGAAGTATGTAATTCCCCAGAATTCTGCGTATTTGAAATTTCATTAATTCTGTAATTAATTCATTTTATTTTAAATTACACGATAGATGTAATTTAATTGAATGGAATAATAATGTGATTATTGAATTTTAATCGAGAGAGAGATAATGATTAATATTATGTGATTTAAATTTACTACGTGAATTGTAAATTATCTAATGTTATTATTATGCAAAATACTAGTGATATTGGTGTGTTTAGATTTATCTCAACCGGGGGTGCATGTAGATAAAGTTGTGGTTGAGATGGGAAAATAATGTAGAGTGACTCGGATGATTATTTCGAGGTCACAGATGATTCCAAAAGGGTCAAAATAGTCAAAATGGTATACTCGGGGGTATTGTTAGGATCCCGGGGCATTTTCAGACTAAACTGGAACAGTATGAGGGTATTTTAGTCTTTCAGTAGCCTAGGGTAGATAGAGCTACGAATTTCCCAACCTTATATCAGATGTTAGATAGAAGGGACTAGGTGTAATATCCTGTCTTTTTGAGGATTTTTAATTTAATTAAATTGGTGATCTAGGATTTCTTTAAATCGATGATTTGGATTGTTTTTTATTTGATGATTTGGAATTTATTTGATTTGGAGAAATTATTTAATTCGTGATTGAGAGTAAATCAATGCAATTTAAGTTTAGTTTCATGCGTGTAATATTTTGAGGTGGAATTAATATTATTTTATAAAGTGACTCGGATGGTGATTTTGAGATCACGGTTGGTTTCGAAAGGGTCAAAATAGTCGAAAAAGTGTACTCGGGTGTACAGTTTGGGTCATGGGATGATTTTGGACAAACCATGCATCGTTTAAGGGTATTTCGGTCATTAGGGAGTTGGATGTTTAGAGAACTCCGAAAATATTAATTGTATATCTTCCATTAGAGATAAGGGGCCAGGTTTAACAAAATCATAATAGAAGAGAGGTCATTGAAGAGGAAGAGGAAGAAGAAGAAGCCAAAGCTTCCTACATAGTTTTTCGCCCCGAACGCAACGGAATCGAGATCGGAGTGAGGGGAGAACAACCACACCATAATATTAATGAAGTTAAGAACTTCTATTAAGAGTAAAGTATTTAAATGGCAATTTATATTAAGCATGGTATAATACCCTTGTAGATTAGGGCTTAATTTCATGCTTTTGGAAGTTTTATATGAATTTGGGAAGATTTAATTCATAAACTGAAGTAGGAATGCATGTAGAGATGTTACTTAATGATGATAATATGAAATTAATGGGTTTGGGATGAATAATAGGATATAAATCTGAGCTCTTGATTAATAAAGATGATAAACAAGAGAAAAGTAGGGTTCTATGCTTATCAAAGGAGAATTTGATTCTTGGATTGAATCTTTGATATTTTTGTGCATACTTTTCATTGGAAATTATCCCTATGTGAAGATAAAATGATATTATAATATATTTAATGATTATGTTTGAATCTTGATGGGTTCTTGGTTGAAGAACATGAATCTTGAAGGACTTAGGGTTTAATTAATGAACATAAGATGTCGATCTGCCAGAATTTTTAATGTAACTTTAAATGTATGCCATTTTAACTGTACTTAGAATTAGAGTGATATCCATACATTCCTATAAATTTATATCTCTTATCTTTCTAATTATCTTTGAATCAGGTAAATCGGAGTTCCGTTGAGGGAGTAATAGAAGTTTTACTATAGGGTGTTTGATCTGCCAGCATAGTAATCTGCCAGAATGTTTTACTTCGAATTAAACTGAGAGCCTTACATTCATGAAAATATCTATCTCTTATATTTATAACGAGCTTGTAATCAGGTCAATTGGAGTTATATATATCGAGTAATTGACATTTTAGTACATCGTGTTTAATCTGCCAAAAAAATTATAACTCGATTTGGTTTGCTAAATTTTGGTAAATTCCCCCGTTTAAGCCCGAAACTTACGAATAAACTATTGGGGGCATTTTTGGGGCATGTTTAGAATATTATGAGGGATATATTTTGGATGACATTAGCCCTTGATAAGTTTGAGACTTGGTCATTTATACGAGAGTGAAGGCTAAGGTTAGTTGGGCTTAATTGATAAAACAAGATTGTTGGCACTTCTAACGAGATCCCAGAAAATTGAAATATTCTCCAGACGATTAGGATTTTTACAAAATTAACTCGAGAGAGAGGATAGTAATAATGGGCCAATGTACCATGAGTAGTAGAGAGAATTATACTACATATTTAACTAAAATAATTGGGTTGGGTGAATACCTAAGGTTTATGTTGGGTTGCGTGAATACCTAAGGTTTATTATGGGTTGCGTGAATGCCTAAGATTTATTATGGGTTTTTTTGAATACCTAAGATTTATTATGGGTTGTGTGAATACCTAAAAAAATGATGATAGATTGTGTGAATACCTAAGACTATTATAGGTTGCGTGTATACCAATGGATTGATTGATTATGTGTATGACATACCTACGCTGCTTGCTATCGGGTGGAGGATGCGCACGGGGGAGGTCTTATCCTGATAATCATTCAGGGGGATTTTTATACTCGTACCATAGAACATAGAACCTTGAAAACATGCTATTCGATATATGATAGTTCGACGGTCAAAAGGGAGCGTAGGTATGTGCGTGACCCATCGGGCAAGGGACTATGTTCGCCTCCAATATGTGTCACTTGTATTTTGATGGTTTGTGGGAGATTATATGAACCCTTTATCCCTATTCAGCGCGATATGTATCGGGATACGATAGCAGAGTATGCATTGCGCCAAGAAGTCTTAACCTAAGGGTGCAGGATTTGTATATATATTTATATAGATGATATTGGAGTTATAATACTTGTGAATAATTCTACTGTGTGAAATTAGTAGATATGGGAATAATGTTAAGTAAAATAATCTTAGTGAGTAAAAGATTAATTACACATATAACGAACTTGTAATTTGGATTACTGGTATAAATTATTTTGTCAACGTATTATAGTGATATAAGATAATGTGTATCTAAAGAACGATTAATCTATTAAAAAGTAAATAGTATGGATATTAGATAGTGTAAATCTAATAAATGATGAATCTACTAATGTGTAAATATTAGGAAGATAGATAATGAATATCTAAGATAAGGTTTAAGTAGATAAACTTAATGGAAAGGTTGAATAATAACAAATATGAAATTTTAACGTTAGGTAGATAATAACATAAGAGAGATGTGAATTATTAATTAATTCGATAGAGTATTATATGGGTGGTACGAGTAAGGTAAGGGGAAACTTAACTAAGGACTTAATAGTAATTAAGGGTATTTGGTAGCGTACTATATGGGCAATACGGGTGAGCTAAATTAATTTAGAGTTTATTAGGTACTTGAGACCAAGTTAGTTTGGGTAGAATGACTAGGTGGGATTGAGTAGGAAATGTTAGGTGTGCACTATAGTGGAGAGGTGAGTAACTTAAGGGAGTGTTCGTAACCTAACATGTGTATCTAATAACTGTTCATTTAAATTTCAATTTAAATGCTTGCTAAATATTTTAAAATGATTTCTACTTAAGCTCTGACCCGTACTTGTAAAACGTTTTCCAAAACCTTTTAGGTGTCCAGCCGCAGGGACACCAAGCAGGATGATCCATTCCAGGGATGTGTAGCTGCAGCACTTGTGGGTTCTTACACGATTTGAACTTAGATGCTTCAGTTACTTCATTCCTAGTGTAGGGTGCAGTTTGGTATTTCATTCGGGCATGTCTCCCTCAGTTATTTTCTGTTACATCAGTTAGACTTTGTACTTAGAGAGTTTTATTCATTTTAGATTTTATATTGGTTTTTAGCCGATGGTTTGTTCGGTATCATTTTTATATCCATCATTTATCTTGTGGATGGATTTATATTACTATTATATGGAATGTTGATTATCGTAATAACATTCTACATGTTGTTGTTATTGTTTAAATAAAAGATAAAATTTATCTCTGACTTTTTGAATACTAGGTGGTTAGTAAAAACTTTAAAATCTTTTTGATAATGATGCTAAGAATGAACCAAATGGGAATCCTGTTTTAATTTAATAAAGGCCTGATCACCCGGTATTTAATTAGGCGGGTTGTCACACTAGGGTTAAAAGTTTTGCAAACAAAGAGAGGCCATTAGAGAAGAAATAAGGACCATTCTTATAGCTTAAGGAAGGATTCTTGAGATATCCAAGTATGTTCTTAAGCCCCAATCAAGCTTGGAGGGAGGATTGGAATATAAAATCATAAACCCATCATCCCAACCACGAAATCGCACCCTACTGATCCAAGGAAAGTGTTTATTGCAAATTCTTTTGAGGTTATAATACCCATGTTGTGAGGGTTTCATTATCATTGGATTAAATTGATATTCTTGGAAGAAAAGAATAATTTAAATGCATGTTTGTGTAGGAATTGCATGTAATATGACTGAACATTTGTAGAGGATATGAAATTAGAGATTATGTGTTATTAATCACGAATTTAATCTGGTTTTTATGTTGAATATTAATGGAAAATATTAAAACCTAGGGTTTTTTTATGATTAGATGATTCAATCCATTCTTGAAATAAAATCGTAATGTTTTCATGTGAAATTTACATTATATATTGTCCTAACACATGTATAAAAGGTTTGAGACAATTAGTTTCGAGTTTGGTGGAGAAATATGGAAGTTATGAGAATTGAAATCATGAAAACACAACTCTTCCAAGGAAGAAGACGATCTGGTACAAAACAAATTGTTTCGACTCAGAGGCCTCCTGGTGAATCAATTCGGCCTCTTGGATAATCGATTCGGTTTCCGAGAAAAAGTGAAATTTCCCTTTTTAAGCCTATAACTCCTAAATGGTTACCAAGAAATGTTTAGGACTTTGTTGAAATTTAATGGGGGACTTATTATATTGCTATTGGACTATTATAGTGTTATGGTCTTGGACTTATCGAGGGGATTAAAGTGATAATTAAACGAGCTTAAATTGTAATATGATTTAATTCGAGAGAATGAGAATAAAATTACGGGAAATCGTGACTGAGCTCATTGTGTAGACCAGTAGGGAAAGGAAGAATTAATTACTGAAATAACATAAAGTGGTACCTAGGGCCCTTAGAGTAGATAATAATACTCAATTCAATGTGATAGAGAGAATAATTGTAAATTGAAAGTGCGGTGAGTATTTAGGTGAATATACTAGGTACGAATGATGATGATTAGGTTGTGTGAATACCTACTGAATATGTATATATAGGTTGTGAGTGTACCTATTATATGGCTGTTGCTACGTGTTAACATACCTACACTACTTGCTATCATGGAGGTTCTCGAGCATTGGGCTATCCCAGCTTGCTGATTCCTGGGAGGTCTGAATTTGTCCCCAAGAATATAAAACTTGGGGTGGCTCAGTATGTGTCGTGTATTAGTAGAATCGGCGTGTCATTTGGGTACTTTAGGTATGTGTGTAGCCCATAGGCTTAGAACTATGTTTTCCTCCATTACTTGTTGAATGATTTTGGGTTCGAGCAAACTTACTGAACCAATAGTCCCTATTTATTACGAGAGGTACTAGGACTAATAGCAGAGTATGCCTATTTCATGGTGGTGATTTTGAGAGACATTGTGCTTATATATATATACACACTTGTGTAAATATTATACTTGCGTGTGACAGTAGACAGTTAAAGAGTATATTTCTAAAGAAATGAATTAAGTAGTGAAACTTAATCGAATGACTAAATTGCTAAAGTGTAGAAAGTTACCGATGATATTAACAACCTATGAGAAATGTTAATTTGGATAGCGTACCATATGGACGGTATGAGGACTTGTAGATGCCGTTAGTCCAGATGGAAACTTATGTCTAAGTTAGCTTGGGTAGTCCAGCTTGGTGGTCTAAGTAGAGAATGTTAGGCGTGCACAGTAGTTGCGATGTGAGGAACTCAAGAGAGTGTACGTGCACCTAACATGTGTAATCAATAACTGATTTTTAAACTGTGATAAATACTTGCTAAATATTTTCAAAATCTTTTGGGTTCTAACCCTTGCTGTAAAAATATTTTCAAAACCTTTTACGTGTCCAGTCACATGGTTGTCAGACTTGATTATCTGTTCCATGGATGCATAGCAGTAGCACTATGGAGGCTTACACGATTTGGCTAGACGCATTAATAATTTCATTCATAGACATTAATGTTGGGCATGTTTCCCCATTACTGTTAGTTATTCAGTTCACAATTGTATTCAAACTATTTATTATAGGTTGGATTCATTAACTCGTTTGAGACTTTAGCCGATGTTTTATTTGGCACGAATTTTATTATATGATGGTTTGGATTATATTGTAGTATGAATGTTTTAATTAGTCTCAACTTATTTTTATGTTTATCTGTTTAATAAAAGATAAAATTTGGCACCAGTTTAATTTGACCTAGGTGATTAGTAATTAAAAAAAATTCAACATTGATGCTAAGAATAAAGCAAATGAGAAACATGTTTTAATTTAATAAAATAATGATCACCCGGTGTTTAATTAGGCGGGGTGTCACACATGACTTCATCTGTGCCTTAAAAAAAGCACAAACATAGTAGTTTTATTTTTGTTATTAATCAAGCATTTTATTATGATATTATTGCCTAAAGCCTAAAAACTTGGAGAATTATTCTTCACCGATCTCAGGGATGACATTTATTCTGAAAATCGTTATATTTATAAAGATCATGTGGTTGTATTATTGTCAACTATGTAGTAGTTAGTCCTGATACACTAGTACTTTTTCTATATGTCCAAAAACGATCCTGCTGAATCAGTCATAGCCGGTCTAAGGGGCTGACAAATATTTTAAAAACTGGTGCATTTATTATGACTGAACATTTGTAGAGGATATGAAATTAGAGATTATGTGTTATTAATCACGAATTTAATCTGGTTTTTATGTTGAATATTAATGGAAAATATTAAAACCTAGGGTTTTTTTATGATTAGATGATTCAATCCATTCTTGAAATAAAATCGTAATGTTTTCATGTGAAATTTACATTATATATTGTCCTAACACATGTATAAAAGGTTTGAGACAATTAGTTTCGAGTTTGGTGGAGAAATATGGAAGTTATGAGAATTGAAATCATGAAAACACAACTCTTCCAAGGAAGAAGACGATCTGGTACAAAACAAATTGTTTCGACTCAGAGGCCTCTTGGTGAATCAATTCGGCCTCTTGGATAATCGATTCGGTTTCCGAGAAAAAGTGAAATTTCCCTTTTTAAGCCTATAACTCCTAAATGGTTACCAAGAAATGTTTAGGACTTTGTTGAAATTTAATGGGGGACTTATTATATTGCTATTGGACTATTATAGTGTTATGGTCTTGGACTTATCGAGGGGATTAAAGTGATAATTAAACGAGCTTAAATTGTAATATGATTTAATTCGAGAGAATGAGAATAAAATTACGGGATAGCGTGATTGAGCTCATTGTGTAGACCAGTAGGGAAAGGAAGAATTAATTACTGAAATAACATAAAGTGGTACCTAGGGCCCTTAGAGTAGATAATAATACTCAATTCAATGTGATAGAGAGAATAGTTGTAAATTGAAAGTGCGGTGAGTATTTAGGTGAATATACTAGGTACGAATGATGATGATTAGGTTGTGTGAATACCTACTGAATATGTATATATAGGTTGTGAGTGTACCTATTATATGGCTGTTGCTACGTGTTAACATACCTACACTACTTGCTATCATGGAGGTTCTCGAGCATTGGGCTATCCCAGCTTGCTGATTCCTGGGAGGTCTGAATTTGTCCCCAAGAATATAAAACTTGGGGTGGCTCAGTATGTGTCGTGTATTAGTAGAATCGGCGTGTCATTTGGGTACTTTAGGTATGTGTGTAGCCCATAGGCTTAGAACTATGTTTTCCTCCATTACTTGTTGAATGATTTTGGGTTTGAGCAAACTTACTGAACTAATAGTCCCTATTTATTACGAGAGGTACTAGGACTAATAGCAGAGTATGCCTATTTCATGGTGGAGATTTTGGGAGACATTGTGCTTATATATATATACACACTTGTGTAAATATTATACTTGCGTGTGACAGTAGACAGTTAAAGAGTATATTTCTAAAGAAATGAATTAAGTAGTGAAACTTAATCGAATGACTAAATTGCTAAAGTGTAGAAAGTTACCGATGATATTAACAACCTACGAGAAATGTTAATTTGGATAGCGTACCATATGGACGGTACGAGGACTTGTAGATGCCGTTAGTCCAGATGGAAACTTATGTCTAAGTTAGCTTGGGTAGTCCAGCTTGGTGGTCTAAGTAGAGAATGTTAGGCGTGCACAGTAGTTGCGATGTGAGGAACTCAAGAGAGTGTACGTGCACCTAACATGTGTAATCAATAACTGATTTTTAAACTGTGATAAATACTTGCTAAATATTTTCAAAATCTTTTGGGTTCTAACCCTTGCTGTAAAAATATTTTCAAAACCTTTTACGTGTCCAGTCACATGGTTGTCAGACTTGATTATCTGTTCCGTGGATGCATAGCAGTAGCACTATGGAGGCTTATACGATTTGGCTAGACGCATTAATAATTTCATTCATAGACATTAATGTTGGGCATGTTGCCCCATTACTTTTAGTTATTCAGTTCACAATTGTATTCAAACTATTTATTATAGGTTGGATTCATTAACTCGTTTGAGACTTTAGCCGATGTTTTATTTGGCACGAATTTTATTATATGATGGTTTGGATTATATTGTAGTATGAATGTTTTAATTAGTCTCAGCTTATTTTTATGTTTATCTGTTTAATAGAAGATAAAATTTGGCACCAATTTAATTTGACCTAGGTGATTAGTAATTAAAAAAATTTCAACATTGATGCTAAGAATAAAGCAAATGAGAAACATGTTTTAATTTAATAAAATAATGATCACCCGGTGTTTAATTAGGCGGGGTGTCACACATGACTTCATCTGTGCCTTAAAAAAAGCACAAACATAGTATTTTTATTTTTGTTATTAATCAAGCATTTTATTGTGATATTATTGCCTAAAGCCTAAAAACTTGGAGAATTATTCTTCACCGATCTCAGGGATGACATTTATTCTGAAAATCGTTATATTTATAAAGATCATGTGGTTGTATTATTGTCAACTATGTAGTAGTTAGTCATGATACACTAGTACTTTTTCTATATGTCCAAAAACGATCCTGCTGAATCAGTCATAGCCGGTCTAAGGGGCTGACAAATATTTTAAAAACTGGTGCATTTATTATGTGGTTGTATTATTGTCAGTAATAAAGTAGTTTATCGTAAATTATTAATACACTGGTACTTTTGCCAATTGTCTAAAAAAGGGTTATGCTGAATTATTTATCACCAATCCGAGGGGCTGGTGTTTTTTAATATGTCGTGATACACTGATACTTTTTCCAAATGTTTAAAAAAGGTCACCAATCTCAGGTGCTAATAATTTTCTCCAAACCATTGTATCTATAAGTTTATGTGTTAAAAACAGTCACTTTTTAAGTTACTATAGCTAGGTATTTACTTGAAGCATGCATGTCAACCCGCATGATACACATACAGTTTATGGAATATGATGGAGTAGTTTAATAATGTTTTAGTTTGTTGGTTCTTGAATAGTCAATAATTAATTATAAGGTTTTTATGTGAACTGGTTAGTTCAATTTAGTTATTCACCTTTTATATGTGATGTATCATAATAAATGTGGTATTCTTTCCAGATATGCGATTCCAACACATGAAAATTATTCAAAACTCTGATTTTAGAGTATTGTTGTTTTTACTCGAAGTATTCAGGTTTTGGATGTATGTTTTAGGCAGCCTGCAGAGGAATTTATTACTCACTAATATAGCATTGTTTTGCATTGGAGTTTAATCTTTAAGGTTATACAGAAGCATAAACTCGGGCAAGCTATCCAACTTAAAGATTGGGTAAGATCACCTCCCTTAAGATTCAACTTTAATAAGAAGAGAATATGAATCTTAGCAATCGTCCTTGAAGCACAAGCCATTGTGTCTTCTCTTTGTGGAAGATGATTTTTGAAGGCTGTATGTACTTTTGTTCCTTCAATATTGAGGTTTTTTATTTCTATATTTCTGTAATGGCCCATGTCTTAAGTCCATTATTAAGAACATGAGTCTAAGTATCCCTAAATTGTGTATTCACATAAACTAGTATTTTTACTTATGTACTAAGATATTAATTTGATAAAAAGTTGAATAATGTTAATTGCATATTACATAATAAATTGTTGGAGCCTTCATGGTTTTGAAACCCGGGGAACAAAATGAAATTGGGTGTATTATCACAACGATAGGTCATTATTTTTAAAACATAACTTTGGTTGTGTTTTAAGGTCTTTCTTTTTGTAATTATACAGACATATTCATATATAACACCATTATATTTTTTATTTTCTACTAAACAATATAATAATATTCTACCATGTTCTACAAAGTTTTATTCATGTGAAGTAGTGCATTTTCAAACTTTATTTATGTTAAACATTGCGTTGACATGTTTTAACAAACAATGCATCAACATGTTTTAGTTGGTTCTCTTTTAAATGGATTCATTTAGTATAGTTAGTTACCAAGATCTGATTATGAGTTATTAAATGGGAAAATGAAAAAAAAATTGCAAGTTGAAGAGCTGTTCCTAAAGGGTTCAATGAATTCATTAGGGGATCTTTTTTAATCGATGTGGAAGCAATGGTGACAGGTTGTTTTAGCACTGCCATATTTAAATGAGTTCTTGATATATTTATAACAACGAACTAGACATTCAGATTCAATCAACTAAATCTTAGAAAATAGGTATTTGACCATAATATGGTGTGGTTCTGATCTTATTTATGTGGGTTTCTTCACACCAGGTGTTGATGTTGGTATGCGTGATAGGAAACAATTCTCTTAGATGTGTTGACTGAATCAATTTGTGGATGATCTTCTATATTTAGGTTTCTCATACAAGTATTATGTTGTCAGTGATACAAATTTGATTCTTTTGATAACTATATCCAAATAATGATATTTTTTCTTACTATTAATTGTTTAATTCCTTTATTTTACAATTGGCTATTTACTCTAGAGTGGCTTGCTATAGGCATGACTAGCAGTCCGACAATAACAATTTATTTATTTTTCTTTTATTATGACCAAATGTTTACGTTTTCGATTAAAGTGGTTTTGAATCATATTAGTGGCCCTAAAAGATGCAATCTTTTCCCATTATAATGCATGTTTATGTAATTTAAGAAACTGCTCAAATAGTATTTGCATTTTCTTATCACATCTCTTGTTTTATTCAATATAGCCTTGCTTTGAATATGATTTTTTTAGAGTCATGTTTGTTATAATATTTCACTTGCCAAAAGTTTATACCGCTATCGCATGATGAAATTAAAAGTTTTCAATA
Source organism: Sambucus nigra (assembly GCA_949130495.1). NCBI lineage: Eukaryota > Viridiplantae > Streptophyta > Magnoliopsida > Dipsacales > Adoxaceae > Sambucus > Sambucus nigra. Next base: position 11,286,604 of record OX422220.1, on the reverse strand, counting down.
ATTTTATCATTAGTTCCTAATGTGATAACCACATTATTTTGATGGGATTTCCCATGTGAGGAAATTAGTTATTGATATATACTGTTGAGTTTTTGATGTAAAGGTACTGTAGATTAGTAGTTTAGTAGAATTTTTCCCCATGGAAATGATTGTTAGTTTTCAAATTTGATATATATGTGATTTTTATTTAAGAAGATTGTTTCGTAAAAAGTATTTGTTAGATGATTTTCGGTTCTTTGAATATTGTTGGATTAGTTGTTATCCCTTAAGCATGGTGGATAGACTAATAAACAAGGGAGACTATGTCCATTTGTTTTAAATTGACACTTAGTTTATTTGAGTCATGATGTGAATGCAGTTGATGAATATTATATATTTCATGTTATATGTGAATTGTTTTGACTAATTTAGACTATTTAATTGTTGGACTATTTGTTATTTGTTAAGCAGGGTGAATAGTCCTATAAATAAAGGAGATTATGGCAATTGTTTTCAAAATTACACTTTGTTTTTTTGGGGAACCAAATTTTTGTTACTTCGCAATTATGTACTTTGAAAATTTTCACCGTTCTACGATTAAATACTTTTGAAATTTTTTCGTGCCCTTAGGCACGGGCATTCCGCTAGTGTGTGTGTGTGTGTGTGTGTGAATATATATATATATATATATATATATATATATATATATATGTGTGTGTGTGTGTGTGTGTGTGTGTGAGACAGAGAGAGAGAGTGGATTATGAGGGTTTAAAGACAAGTTAAAGAAGATCCAAACAATTTAACCAAGATGCTAAAGTGAGACATACCCAAAAATTTTGGCTAACACAACAATAGGCATTCGTTTATTATCATAGACTATATCAACAAGTTGTTTATAGGCAATAATAGGTGTTTGAATCATTTTTAGCTTCCTATAAATTGTGTACTCTATTAAGTCATAAACTAAGATTGAGAATCCTTAGAGAAATCTATTAGTTACTTCTTAAGGGTATTTATATTTCACATCCGATATTTTGTGTATAGTAGAAGATGTAAAAAAAGTAAAAAATACGACATAAAACATATAATGTTTTGGGTTGGAAAAGAAAATTTATTCAAACCTTGATTCAAATTACATATTATTTACCACAAACTTTAAGTATCTCTTAGTACAAAATTAAAAGTGAAATAACATAACTATATTTACATAAGACGATAAGTAGTAGTACATAAATTCCACACGGTAATGTTTTCTTCGTTAAAAACTTCCCACACATATGTAACAAAAAGTAATTTCATAGGTAACGGGGATAGAAAGTCTATGGGGTCGGGATATTTAACCTTCACCTAGCTCAGTTTCCATTTAGAAGGAGAAAGAATAAACAAAACTTTCCCATGTAGATAAATCTAAGTCTATAATATTTATTAAGATTTTTAATATTTGAATAATTATTAGAATGTACTTGTAAATAAATATTGAATGAACTGAAATTTGAAGGAACAATAATGTAATTGAATCAATTGTAATAAAAGCATTATGCTGATACAACTAGATATAGTAATATCAAGTTATAGAGAGCCCTGTTTCAGATATTTCTAAAAATAAATAACCCATAATTATCCAGTTGTAGAGGCTCATAGTGCATATGAACACCATACAATAATCACCAAATACGATATTTGTAGATAAAATAAAAGTAGTCATGGTAACATTCTAGAGCCTTACTGAGAAGAGTGGCATCCATCTGGTTAGATAAACTAGGCACCTAATACCCGAGTCGTACAGTCTAAATAACAGTAACGTGGGTACAACAATAGCCCTTTCGTTTATTATAATGTATGCTATTAAAGGTTTAATGAAATCACACAAAAAATGAAATAATTAATTTAGGTTTTAAAAACTATATTTTTAAAAATTGGAATCAAATTTAACGGATCGTGAACTACATAGAAAACATAAAAATGAGAACAAAAATTAAGGGACTATCTTAAAGTAATATGAAGAATTGAATAATTGAGGTAATTATGTGAAATAATACTGAATAAGAATTCACATACTTTGATATTTTGGTGGTTGGGATAATTTAAAATTTCGTGAGTAGGCTTTGAACAGGGGGGTTTTGTAATGAGGTAACATAGGGTGAGATGGGTACTTAAAAATTGTATTTGTTGCCAAGTTTATAAAGTAGAAAATGTGAAAATATATTTATCTTAGAAATTTTAGGGTTTAAAGTAAAGATAATAAAGTTTATTTCTTGAAGATATTTTAAGTGTGGATACTTAAATATGTGAAATACGTGGGTTTAAAATGAAATATAACTTATGTATATTAGATTTGGTTTTGGGTTTAAATTGCAATTAAAAAATTTAAAGGGGTTATGTGAAATTGAAGGAAATTAAAACCTTATTTACTTTTTGGATTCTCTAGAAAACACTTTCCCCTTTACCAAATAAGGTCAAGCCATATACCATTTTGATCAGAAAAATAAAATAAATATTTACAAAAAAATAACAATTAGTTGATTGGTCACATTCTGTCACGCACTAGGTCAAAATTCTCATGCTGTGGTGTTGAACTCTCTCGCCTCGCGTGGGGTACTGTTCACCATCTTCATCGATCAGTATGACTTGATGTTTTAAAAATATTTATCCCCGAATATCTTCATCTATAGAATACAATTTTCTTCGATTCCTTTATGAAATTCATTTAATATTTCATGAGGAATCCACCCATATAATTTTTAAGGATTTAGGTAGCCTACAAAGAGTAATTGCTTTTCTTATAAAATGTAAAAATTTTGACCAACGTATTTTTGGTTTTGTGCCTAAATATGAGCAATGACATGGCCATATTTGTATTCTATACTGTAAAATGATTAAAATAGCTTTCGTTTTATCGAAAATGGTTAACTATACTACCTAAATTTCATTTCATAAAAAAGTATTCGTGCTAGATTTTTGAAGTTTGATGAATATAAATGAAATAAAAAGGTTCACTTACGTGTGACACCCCGCCTAATTAAATACCGGGCGATCAATCCTTTATGAAATTAAATCAAGGTGAACAGTTGGTTCATTCTCAGCATCACTGTCGATAAAATAAATTTTGCAATTTAACACCCTAATTAATTAAGCTAAGTGTCAAAACCATTTTCATGCATAAATTTCCAAATTTTATTTAAAGAAAATGATTTATTTATTTAAAACAACATTTCAACAATTAAGAATCACACCACAATAAACCTGGAACACAATCCAATTAATTTAAAATATTCGTCAATCGAATGTCAACATGCGAAATATAAAGTAACACAATTCAAACTGAATAAATCCCATAGTGACAATACTAGAAATAACTCAAGTACAAATGTCTCAATAATAATGAAATAATGGAAAGGGCGACACGTGCCCAATAACTGAGAATGCTAGAAGTGGAGTCAATAAAGGAAGTCGTCTACGCAAGTGACCTGCAACTCCCACCTAAGCTGCAGCACGTTCCTTTCAAGGGATCCTAAGCAAGACGCCCCTGTGGCTGGGCACCTGAAATATATACATATATATACAAGAGAGAGAGATAGAAAAGAAACGGGCCAGAGCCCGACAGTGTGTATGATTTAAAATTCGTTTAGCAAGTATTTAAATTGATACAGTCCAATGCAACAACATATTAGAGCGACACTCTCTTGAGAAATTCTCACCTCTCTTCTAAAGTGCACGCATATCGTACTAACCTTCACAACGGTTTATCTTATCATTTTATCATACTAACCTTCCCAATAATTTATCTTATCTTAATTTACTCGTATGATTTCAAAACCGAACAATATCATTGTTTAAAAAGGATACTTCCAATTAGCAGCACAACTCTCGTTTTAGCTTTATTAATTTATAAAGTTTTCCAATGCCATATTATACTTTCACAAAACAAGTATTTACTATTTGAGTCATCAACCATGTCCTACTTATCAAATCACAATAGACAGTTTCAAATTTCCAAATCTCATATATATATATTAACTACTCGTATAATATATAAATAATAACAGCACCCCAAATAAAACTATGGTGCGTGCATACTTCTACTATCCAAATCCCATACCACTCATATCAAGGGGAATACAAATTCGGAATCACTCTCGAACTGTATTAACACATACACAAATAATATCGAGGCGAAGCATAGATTCCAAGTCTCTAAGAGGATGGCACATACTCGCGTCTCTTAGGACCGTCTGAACTATCAATTCGATAGCCTGTACCAAGGATATCTATCTTCTAGGGTACAAGTCAATATCCCCCATAAAGGTCCCATCGAGATAAGACTGTCCCAGCGCGGTAACCTCAAGGATAGAAAGTAGCGCGGTATGTTTTTCACATGTATATAATATATGTACACACAATCATATAAATATACCACTTTTATCATATTAATATAGGTTCCTCTCGTCACCCATAATTACAACATTTATCCTCAATTTCACACTATTAGTATTACGTATAAGGTTTCATCTCTAACCTTAAGTCGAAGGGTTTTCTCACTTATTACATGACACTCGTGGACTCTATCCTTCCAAGTAGAAAATTCAGTAGGTATACCTCTATTCACTATCGTAGCTATTCGCCGTAATCTCTCACTTGAAATACGTAGTTTCATCGTTCATTACATAATTATCCCAAAAGAAAAATTCTCGTATTATAATAAAGTTTCCAACACTTATTCATATGTCCTACTGGTCTTTCCTATCTCCCAAAACATTTTATTAAGAATACCCAAGAATTATTTCACGATAAATTTAATTTAACTAATTAAACAAGGGAAATAGGAGTCTACCAGGAGGGGTCGATCGATCGAGGTCTGGGGCTCGATCGATCGAACCTTCGATCGATCGAACCTTCGATCGATCGAAGCTCTAGGCTCGATCGATCGATCAAACAGGTATTTCGATTTCTGCAGAATTGCAGTTACGGGTTCTAACACTTTTCTTCATCCAAATCCATATTTTTCCAAACCCAAACGTCCCAAAATGCTACTACTAACATTATATCAATATATCAGATGTTTCCAACGTAAGGCATGGGTATTTCTATCATTTAATCAATGATTAACAGCCCCAAAAGTTAATTAATTATCAAGAACCCTAAAATTCTCTTAAACAGGTTTCTAAACAATTTTCTTTAGAAATTCCTTCTTATAATTATCAAAATTTTGTGGTTACATTCCCTTACATGGCAAGGTTTCCAAAATTTTCATATAAATCAATACTACATGGATTTTCCTATCACAAATTGGGTTTTCTTCCATATTTTTCATCTCTAATCATTCCTAAACTAATATGAAGATTGCACCAACGAAAATATGCAAGATAAATACTTGCCTGGGATTTTCAGAAGTCTGGTTTGCAGATGAATCCGGTGTGGTTGCGTTCCCCGTCTCGCGATCTACGCGTTGGCGGTGACGGCGGTGCAAACGGGTGACTTTTTGGCCTTGAATTTCCTTGAGAGCTTCCTCCTCTATTCTCCAATGGTCGTACTAGGGTTCTGAATATTCTAACCCTAAATGGTTAACCTAAATGGCTGATATAGGTTGCTAAATTTCGTGGGTTTAATTACCCAAATATGTAAAATGACCAAAATGCCCTCCCGGGGTACTAATTAGGCCTAAAAATGCCCCGAGACCCAAACTACACCCCCGGGTACACTTTTCTGACTATCTCGACCCTTCTGGACGTATTGGCGCACTCAAAACGACCATACGGGAAACTTATAAAATATTCATTTTTTTATTTAGCAATATTTAGTCCTGACGCGACACGAGCGCGTCCCGACTCAAATTTCCAAAATTTCCATATAACTCACTCATGACATTCAATATAACCAATATTATATATTACTTTGTTCATTAGTAATATTCAACAATTTCCCATAATTACTAACTCTCATCACGTTAATGATTATAACATAATTAATTTTCGGATTTTTATTAAATAATTCACTCACATTAAATTTAATAAATCCCCAAATTAATATAGCATAAAAATACGGGGTATTACATTAGGTTCTTAGGAACCACAACTAGAATTCTTCATAATTGAAACAGGTTCAAAGTGAAAAGCACAAAATCCACCATTGAAGCTTAAGATTTAATGTGGGTATTCAAATATACTAGACCATTTTAGTTCTTGTATACTTTCAATCTTGCATGTAAATGAATAAAATGAAGCTTATGTTAACGCACACGAGTAGGGGTTTTGTCTAAAAAACTGCATAAAATCTTAGAATATCAAAATGCTCTCAATTGTTTCTTCTAATTTCAAAATTTAACGATTGAGTTTTTACTATGGTAAGTGAGAGTTTATGTAAATATGGTTTAGGAGAGTTTATTTATTAAGTCGTAGGTAGATTTTAGTCTTGGTTCCATTGGTTTTTTGTTTGAAAGCTTGTGGAGGTATAAGGAGGTCTTATGATTCCATGGGTGAAAGTTGTTTATTTGGGTGCTTACGTGTCTTGACATCAGTAGGGGTTTTCTGTAAGTTGTTATGTTTAGGGTTTAGGTCCTTAGGTAGTTTATAGCTTCATATTTAGAGTTTTTTCATATATGTCTGAATGTTTTATTCTCTAATGTGTAATATTTCAAACTCGTGAGTGTAAGTATTTGTAAACATGGTAATTCTAAGTGTTATGGGTATTTGGGTAAATATGTTTAGCGATTGAGGGTTAATTATAAGGGTTTAAATGAAGTCTAAATACTTTTGGGGTAATTTTTGAATTTTTTTAAAACTTGAAGTTCTTTTTGGTAGTTTATAAACTCTTTACGGTTAAATTCGCTATTTATCTCCTTCTTAGGTTTCTATTAAGTCTTAAACTGATAAGGTATATATATATATATATATATATATATATATATATATATATATATATATATATATATATATATATAAAGTTTGGTTATTAGGATTTTGATGCAATGTTTCTTTCAGCATGACGATTTGAAGAATATACGACATATATCGTACATGAAAAATAATGGTTGTCACAATATTAGTTAAAAAAAAAATTCCTCAAAATTACCTTCAAAGACTTCAAGATAATGTTGTTTCATAGCGTCCTTAGTCCCCAAGTTTCTTCTTCTGATCTGTGAGGCTACCGAAGAATCTTTACTAAAGTAATGATTTTGTTGCAATAACTTTTATTCCATCATAAATAGGAATGACACGATCTCCTATAAACTACAATCAGTCATCTGTATTCTTGTCCGGTACCTATTATTATACGAGATTTCAATTAGTGCTAAGTGATCACTTCAAATTCTTGATAAATCAAAGGTAAAAGCTCTCAACATGTGTTCTAATGTTTGAATTATTCTTTCTGATTATCGATCCGTTTGAGGATTAAAAGTAATACTTAAATGAAGTTTGGTGCCCATAGAGAGTTACAGTGCTTGTCGATATCGTCTAATTAGTCTATGGAGTCCAAGGATATCTCAAATGTATAGTTCACTGAGTCGCCAGAAAAAATTGATAGTTCTCACAAGCAGAAAATGTGCGGATTTAGTAAGGCGGTCTATGATTACCCAAATCGAGTTATAATTTTGAGATGTTATAGGTAAGACACTAACAAAGTCCATCGTAATATGATCCCATTTCCATTCCTAGATAAAAAGTGGTTGTAATAATCCTTCAGGGTGTTGATGTTCGATTTTTACTTGTGCATGTAAGGCAATTTGTTACAAAATTAGTGACATCTCATTTCATTCCTTTCCACCAATATTGTCTATTGATATCTTGTTTCATCTTTGTGTTTCCTAGATCTATGATAAATTTTTAGTGATGAGATTATTATAACACTTCTTTTCTAAGAGAGGGGTATGAGGGAGCTCATAATCGATTTCTAAACTTCAATCCTCTTTCCTGTCTTTAAGTCCAATCTCTATTTTCTTCTACATTTTCAATGTTTATTTTTCCTAGTTTTGAGGAAAGTGTCATCTAAATCTTGCTCTATGATTTTCTTTTGAGGAGTAGGACATACAATAATGTTTCAAAGAAAAATTGGAACTTCTGCATTTTCTCTCTATAGATTATACTCTTCTGTCATAGTCACGGATTATACTCTTCTATCATAGTCATATATTATTCAATTGGTGGTACTTTAATTGAAATTTTTAGTCTTCTAACTTTTTTTCCATTGTCATTTTTTAAGATTTAAGTCCTTTTCGTTAAATATATATTTGAGAATTTTGTTATTAGAGAGTATTTGAAACTCATCTCCGTACATAGAACATCTTCATATTTTTAATTAGGAAATAATTACGGCAAGTTCTAAATCAAGGACTAGATAGTTGCATTATTGAGTATTTAACTGACGAGAGCGATATTCTATTAACTTTCCTGGTTGCATAAGTACACTTCCTAATCCTGGTAAAGAACCATTAGTAAATACATTGTAACCAATATCACTAGAAGGTATAATAAGTGCAAGGGTTGTAGACAAATTTTCTTTCAGTCTTTGTAATGATAGTTTGCATTTGTCGGTCCATTCGATTAGTGTAGACTTGTGAGTTAGTTTCATTAATGGTTGTAGGTCCCTTAAATTTAAAAACCAAAATAATTTTACTTTTGTGGAATTTCAATTAAGGATGAATGCAAAACAACTTTCTATTTTTGAAAAAACTCTTTTTCAAATTTATCAAACCAAGTTGTGACAAAAATTAACTTAACCAAATTTTATATTGTTTAACCCTAAGCATGTAACTAGTGATTAAAACAAGTAAAATAAAGTAAAGAAATACTCACAATGCCAATGTACGAGGAAAACCAATCGGGAAAAAACCTCGGACAGCCCAGGCCATACAATCACATGATAATGGATTTACAAAGCCAGACGATTGTCTTATACAACGATTCGATCCCCAAGAGACTTGGGACTCCTCTGATCTTCTAGAAATCTTAATAGTGCCCCCGTAGAAATTAACTTTCTTCTACGATGCTCATCTATAACATGTGTATACTATGTTAAAAATGAAAGTAACCTTCTTTACTTCTCCACTATAAAACCAGCAATGTTCAACTGCTGAACAAACGCAACATGGTGCCAACAAGATCACAAGAACATATGATAATGAAAAGCTTGAATCTTAAAACTCTAACGATGTTTTTAAGTGTGAAACCTTAGAAAACTTTGTGCAGAAAACTCTCTGTATTGAAACTATTTTTCATACTGCGCCCACTTCGACAAAATAGGGACACACTTCTTATTTAAAAGATTTTGAGGCGGGGGAAGATCTCGTTTGAGCGACACACTGTGTCGGTCAAATGACATCAGGTCTCGTTCGAATGACATCAACAATCATTTGAACAACATCTTCAGATTAGAGTTTTTAATTAAACCTTTTTTAAAAATAGAGTTTTACTTAAAAACAAATCTTATCCAACTCTCATCCTTCCATATCTGATAAAAACGAGGTGTAAACATTTAAAACATTTTTCTTAAAAATAACATCCTTATTTTTGTAAAATAAAATTTCTAGTTTCATTAACATTATGCATTCATACCTGTGTGATCTCGGAATGCTATTAAACCTTGAAGACGAATAAAATTGCACCAATTTAAACTTCAACATGATTAATTCCTTGTAGCTTTGCTGCAACGTCTTCAATTAATCTTCGACATGTCATTCCCTCATAGTGGATCGGATAATAAAAATCTACCTATGAGTTAAACGTATTTTTTTCAGAGAATAAGTCAAAACTACATTATGACTTAATTGGAAATTTGGCCCGTACAAATCTCCCCCTTAACTATTCCGGGACATAACCAATAGTGAAATGCCTAAGCTAGGTCGCCAAGCCGTATGACGCCTAAATCCCATCCCATAAAACCCAAAATAAGAAATTACATCATCAGTAAAGGATAAGACTTATAAACTATGGACCGGTTAACATGAAACTGTCTTGAATGTCTGAATGTGATGTAGACTTGAAATCTCGAATCTCTTTAAGCATACCTACACACATGAAATAGACAAATACCCAGTAAGTACGGAGGAACAAATGATATGAAAAAAATAAGAAAAATCAAATCCAAATCATGTGTTATGTGAGTAAACATGATACCAATATGTGTAAACATAAAACCTCGACTCATAAAACTCCCCCTACATCACATACATCTCTCCCCCTTTTTGTCTCGAATAGACAATCTGATGAAAAGATAAACAAATCTAGCAAAACTATACCAAAATGATTAAATTAACTCATAATATGCTAGATCAACATGAAACAACCAGTTAAATATGATCAGGCGATGTCAAATCAGTAGCTGGCAAACAATGAATCACAAAAAAATATATCAATCCAAGACGGTGTGATTAAACAAACAATACAGTAAAATATCAAAGTGAAGTGCATAAACAGTATATCTAAAAGGAACCAGTACGCAAATATAAACAATATGCAGCAGGGTACTGAAACAGAAATCAACCAGAAAAAGTCAAAACATGTCAAACATGTTGTTTTTCAAACGAACTAGGATGTCGCTTGAATGAGGCGCGACATCGCTCGAACGAAACAACATGTCGTTAGAAATACATGATCAAATTTTCACAGTCTTCCCAGAAAGTTAAACACTATTTCCCACTAAAGAACTTTCAGAAAAATTCAAACACGAAGGAGCTCAAAACTGCGAAATAGTAGCTAAACTAGAAAAACTCAAAAAATAAACAAACATGAGTAACATGCCAACATAGTATAGATGTGCCTAAACATGAACATGGAATATATGTGCGTGAACTAAAACAAATGAATCACAATTCCAACACATCGAAGCAATCAAGAAGGTCTAATCAATAACAATCTATCATTAAACTTTATTATAGCCATATGTGACAATTAAAGTATGAGCTTAATGACCTAAACAAACATCATGCACACGAATTCATAATTTTGATGATTATACAAGGAATAGCGTCATGACAAAAATTTTAACATTATGATTCTTTGTGAAAACCCGTTTAAATTTTTAATCCATCTAAAATCCCTCAAATATATCATATTTTTCTTTTGAATGAAAAAAACTAATTTGTCCCATTTTAGCATATGAATCTTTTTATTGCATTTTAATTTTTTTCGAGCTCTTTTAAAAGGTGGCTTTCACGACGAGTCAATTTTACACTATCGTAGCCCTCTCCTGTACACTCACCATTTTTTCATTGAAGTTACAATGCTCACGGGTAAACATGTATTATATGCACACTCCCTCCTTAAGTCTACTTATGCATAGATGACAAGATTGAGATAAGAACGTCTCACCAAACTCAAATATGCAAGAGTAGTCAAACATCCATATAAACTCGTGCATGAGTGCAATCATGTCATATAAATAAAGTCAAATCAAAATGCATAAACAACCCCGTAATACAATGGTTAAGATCATTTTGTGCATAGAAAATAATGACCAAATGTCCTAGGAACATGGATAATTGAAGGAAGGGGGTCCAAGCACACCATTATGCCACATCAAACATGTTAAATCATGACACAAAAAGAAAATCGAAGATATTTTTGGCTTTTTCAACATATTTTGACCAAAATAAAAGCAAAATCTTTTTGTGTTTTTCTCAAAATTTTCAAAACCAAAAAATGTTTTGTATTTTTTAAATAATACTCATTAAATTCAAAAAATAATACGAAATTATACAAATGTCATAATACTAGAAAACAATATATCATGAGTGTAAAGACTATCATATGACAAGCATTGTAACACTATCATCCTTTAGATTTAGCATGGAAAGAATCAAGTGTAACCAAATGAGAACCAAAAAGTTTTAGTCCTAAAGCCTCTAAGTTCGATTTCCTAACCCAAGTAGGTATGACATAACGCATAGGGGTTTTGGGAACTAACACGACTTTATTCCTAAACTTTCTAGGAGCATTCCTAAGGTAATAGCAAAAAGGTCTAAGGTGACCTTTCCTACCGCAATGCGAACATGTGAAAACATGATAAGGGACAAGACCTTTAGGATGACCTTTTCGAACACCCTCGGATGTGGTTGACGCCCTAAAACACACTATGGTTTTGGCTTTGACATTCGAACCACTAGAATAAGATAAACCTCTACCATCACTACTCGAGTCAGTTAAATCATTTTTCAACTTCAAAACTATTAACTCAAGAAAACGATTAGACTCCTCAAACTTTCGGGACTCCTTATTGAGATTTTCAATTACCCCAAGAAGGTTATCTCGCTCCCCCTCAATATGATCAAACTTATCCCTTAGAGTCTTTTCACGTGCCTTAAATTCATTAATCAAACTATTTGCATCAATGGCCCAAACACTTGAATTTTTCAAACTCTCTAACTCTTTCTCTAAACACGAATTCTACAATCACTCTCATTTTTGGAAACTTTTAAAGATTCAAAAATATTCTATAAATCTCCAAACTTCTCATGAGTCATATCTCTTTGAATTTGAAACCTTTTCAAATATTCAATCATTTTATTAAAACCAGAATTTTCTTCCTCCAAAACATTAATTCGTTTTGCAAACTTTAAATGCAAAACATTTGATTCGTTAAAATTATGAGAATCCATCGAGAGGAAAACAAACAAACCAAGAGAGATAAACAAGAAATCACCCAAAAAGGAAAAAGAGATCCAACACAATAAAATAGTGCAACTGGCTCTGATACGAATTTGTAGGTCCTTTAAATTTAAAAACCAAAATAGTTTTGCTTATGAGGAATTTTAGTTAAGAATGATTGCAAACCAGCTTTATATTTTTGAAAAAACTCTGCTTCAATTTTATCTAACAAAGTTGTGACACAAAAAACCTTAACCAGATTTTATCTTGTTTAACCCTAAGCATGAAACTAGTTATTAAAGTAAGTAACATAAAGTAAAGCAATACTCACAACGCCGATGTACAAGTAAATCCAATCGGAAAAAAACCTCGGACGGCCAAGGCAAGACAATCACTATGATAATGGATTTACAAAGTCAGACGGTAGTCTTATACAATGACTCGATCCCCTCGAGACGGCGCTACTATGATCTTTTACCAATCTTTATAGTGCCCACGCATAAAGTAACCTTCTTCTACGATGCTAGTCCATAACTCGCTCCTCCATGAGTGTCTCGGTGTCCACCGATATGGAATGTATCTCTATGATATTTAACATGAAAGTAACCTTCTTTGCTTCTCCACCACAAAACTATCATTATTCAAGTGCTTAACAAACCCAACATGGTGCAATCAAGATCACAAGAACAAATGATAATGAAGAGCTCGGATCTTGAAACTCTAAGGATGTTTTTAAGTGTGAAACCTTAGAAAACTTTCTGTGAAAAACTATCTTTATAGAAACTATTTTTCGTACTGCACCCACTTTGAGAAAACAGAAACACACCTCTTATTTAAAAGATTTTCAGGCGGTGGTAGATCTCATTTGAGCGAGATGCTGTGTCGTTCAAATGACATCAGACCTCGTTCGAACGACATCAACAGTCATTTGACCGATGTCATCAGATTAGATTTTTTAATTAAACTGTTTTTAAAAAAAGAGTTTTACTTAAAACCAACACTTATCCAACTCTCATTCGTCCATATCTGATAAAAATGAAGTGTAAACATTTAAAACATTTTTTTCAAATAACATCATATTTTTTGTAAAATAAAATTTTGAGTTTCATTAACATTATGCATTCATACATGTGTGATATTAGAATGTAATTAAACCTTGAAGATGAATAAGATTGCATCAATTTAAACTTTGTCATGATTAATTCTTTGTAGCTTTGCCACAACGTCTTGAATTAATCTTTGACACATCTATGTCTCGTAGTGGATCAGACAATAAAAATCTACATATGACTCAAGCGTGTTTTGTTTCGAGAATAAATGAAAACTACATTAAGACTCAATTGGAAATTTGGTCCTTACAATGGCACATAAATATTTAAGAATCCTTCCATAAAATATCTATAATAACCTGCAAGTCCTAAGAAAGTTTGAATTTCAGCAAACATTACAACGTCGTTGACATTCAACAACTGTTATGTTTTTCGGTGGATCAACTTGTATTCCTAACTTAGTGATTACATAACCTAAAAAATTTACTACTTGCATTAGGAAATCACATTTACTTTTCTTTGAGAGAAGGTGACGTTGATGCAAAGTTTCTAGCACAATTTGAAAACGACTTTCCTGGTTTTTCTTCATTTTTGAATATGTTAGAATATCACCTATAAATATGATACGAATTGATCTCAGAGAGGGAAGAATAGTCGACGCATTAATACATAAAGTTTCAGGTGTGTTCATCAGTCCAAATGACATAACCAAAAATTGAAAATGTCCATATCATGTTCAAAAAACAATCATGGGTATGTCTTCTTCTTGACCCGTAGTTAATGATAACCGGGTCTTAAATCTATTTTGGAAAATATCGTAGATACTCATAATTTTTAAAATAAATCACCTATCTACTATATTCAACTTTCGATAGTTAATACAAAAGAGAAATGTTACATGATTCTTTTTGATAAATGGTATTGTTGCTCCCCAAGGGGATGTACTAAGAAAAATAAACCCTTTTTTCTAATAATTCACCCAATTGGGTCCTTAGCTCTCATAATGCTAAAGGTGCCATTCTAAAAGGAGGTGCATATATAGGGAATGTATTTCATAATATGTTGATTACAAGCTCAATTTCTCTTGGTGGGGGTATACTAGGTAATTCCTCGGGAGAAACATCATCATACTTCTCTAAAATTGAAAGAGATGAAGATGACATATTATGCAAAAATCTTGAGTGTTTCACTAAAAAAGAAATTTTTTATATTTTGGGCTTTCTAAAAGTCACTCTTTTCCAATATCAATTAATATGACCAAAATTTGATGAAAAAATTTCCATTCCATTAATAAGATCAAATCATTTTATATCTAATACTACGAAATAAATTATAAAAATTCTAGTTCCTATTCCTATCGTGCATTTGGTACAATCTACATTGGTTAGTATTATGATATTAGTAGGCATTCCTATAAATAGATGATAATTTAAAGGATAGGGCATTCATTTTAATAAACTTAAGAAAATAACAGTAAGGAATGAATGCATTGATTCATAATTAATTCAGATATATGTTACAAGATTGTGAAAAGAAACGTTACATTCGACTTCGTCATATTTATTTGAGTCCACATTTCGTAAGATTGAAAACGTTTGACCCAATATCATATTTTCTTCTTCTGTTTTCATTACAGCCATGAATCCTTATGACAGTTTGTTAGTAAACCTTTCATTTGGAACTGGACACCTTTGTTTGGGAACTGGAATGGGGGTTTCTGAAAATTAAAAGTTCTGCCCGATTTTCCCGAAGGAAATTAAAAACTATAGGTACTGGGTTTGTGAAATCTCGAGTACTAAGGCCTGATGTTACCTGGTTGAATGCACTGATGACAATGGATTGTGGTTGTACTTCCCTAATAGTTAATCTGGCATAAAATTCGACCATCCTTAGGTTTTAGATAGGGATACCCCTCACATTACAATTACAATTTCGATTAATGTAATTATTTTTTGTGATTGGGGTCGGATTTTGGGAAATTTCACTTGATGTTGGTTTTCATTCAATGAGGGTATCTATCTCTATGATCTGGCAAAAGTTGTGAACTTCTAAAGGTATAAGGGAAGTTCTAATACTAGATTTTAGTCGCCTGTCAAACTAGTTACATTTCTTAGCTTTCGTGTTCACATAATCTTACGTACATCAGGACAATTTCTTGAATCGAGCCTTGTACGTGACACTATCATTTCATTGGAACACTATCATTTGATCTCTCATTGATTCAGAAAAGTACTTCTAGAAAAATATCTCTTCAAATTTTACCCAAGTGAATCCTTCAATACTATGAAAACACCCAACAGATTGCCACCAATGGTCTACTTCACCTTCAAAAATATAAGTTTCCAAAATTACACTAAGTTAGGGTACTATTCTTACTTCATTCAATAGTTTAAGTGTTTATAAACCATTTCTCTACCTCGTTCGCTCTTAGTCCATAGAATGATCGAGGTTTTTGTTGAAGATACTCGTTTAATGCATTTGTCCTTTGTACTTCCTTAGTTACTTCAACGTCTAATGGTTATTGCGGTGGTATATTTTGTTGCAGTCGGGTAAATAAAATTTATTTCTTGTAAGCCTTGCATTATGTTTTTCATAGTAGTAGCGGGAGTTATAGGAACATGTTCATTCAGTCATGCTCTTTGCATTTATGCTTTGGTTGTTCATGTTTTCACCATCATATATATATATATATATATATATATATATATATATATATATATATATATAATTTCAAATGTAAATGTTAATTTCAACTCCTATGTATCATATAAGAAAAAATTAGGAACTATAAAGAAACATAGAAGTACATAATTGTCATCTCTCCACTAACTAAATTATCCTATATGTAAGCTAACTGGCATTCTACAACCACAACAACATTACACACCAGGAAATATAACATTGATCCTTATCTCCTTTATTTATGTAGACATTCTTTCTTCCACATCTCATTTTCAGAGAGATTGGGTAAATAGTTTACACACTTTGGGTTCAAATCCTCTACTATCAGAACTAAAAGATGAAGAACGGATACCCAAGGATGGCTCGATCAATCCATAATCTATAGGAAATAGGGGATGAATACTGCAGATTCCTTCTTAGGTGTTATGTTCTAGGTTAGATGGATATCTTGTTAAAGGAATTAATGGTCTTTAGAATATTGTCGAGCTTCCTAGGTGTCTGCTCTTTACCCATGAGTTGACTCACGAAGATACTATGTCTCATCATAGGTGGTCGATTGCCCATTCTCGATTTATATATCGAATCACTTTATAAAGTTTCATATATACTTTATTTTGTATAGTCTCTCTAAACCACTCTTTTGTAATGTTGTCCATATCAAGATAACTTTTGCCCACACATTCATTTTTGTAAGACAAAATTTTTGTTTCATAAGGTAGAAAAAAGTTATGAAAACCGAAATAACTTACATAGAATAATCTATGTCCATCATAGGAGTATTTAAACTAACACTTTCTCTGATACCAACTTGTCACATTCGATATTTTGTGCATAATACGATATAACAAAAACAAAAAAGTAGAGTATAAAACAAATAGTGTTTCTGATGGAAAAGGAACTTAATTCAAACCTTGATGCAAATAGCATCTTATTCATTACAAACCTTAAGTATCTCGAAGTACACAATTAACAGTTGCATAATATAACTATATTTACATAGCATAATAACTAGTAACATATAAATTCCATCTGGTAGTTCCTTCTTTGTTTAAAACTCCCCACATGTATGTAACCAAAATTAACTTCTTCGGTAATAGGGATAGAAAGTCCATGGGGTCAGAGGTATTTAACCTTCCTCTAGCTCAATATACTTCTGGAAGGGGATAGAATAAGCAAGACTTTGCCAAGGTAAATATATGTTTATAACAATTGTTATTATTTTTAGTACTTAAAGAATTATTTGAATGGACTTGTAAGTAATTGTAGAAAGAACTGAAATTTTAATGACAATAATGTGAATGAATCGGTTATAATAAAAGCATTATGGTTAGATAACTCGATATTGTAATATAAAGTCATAGAGAGTAAATTTTCATGTATTTCTAAAACAAGACAACACATAATTATCTAGTTATATTGTCTTAGAGTGCATAGAAACAATATATAACAATTATCAAACACGATATTTGAATATAAATCTAAAGTTGCCATGGTAACATTGTAGGGCACTACTCCAAAGAGAAGCATCCATATGGTTAGCAAAACTCTGAGTCCAACGTGCCAAATAACTGAGACACGGGTAGAACAGTAGACTATTGTCAAGTTATAATGTATGTTATTAAGGGTCTAATGAAATCGGACAAAAAATAAAAACATTTATTTAGATTTTAAAAACTATATTTTAAAAAAATGGAATCAAATTTAACAGATTTTAATGTGCATAGAAATGTTCAAACTGAGAATAAGAATTTTGGGACTATAACAAAGTGATATGAACAATGAATAATTAATGTAATTATGTGAAATAATACCAAATTAGAATTCACCTACTTTGATATTTTAGTGGCTTGGTTAAATTGAAACTTCGTGAGCAAGCTTTGAACCACGTTTTTTTGGAAAGAGGTAGAATAGGGTGAGATGGTGAGAACTCCCTTACATGTATGTGCTTTAGGCAAATACATGCTATTTAAAATTTTCTCAATTTTTATTTATCACCAACAAAATTTATCAAGTGAAACCAATTTTATTTACCAAATATAAACTTGTTAATCCTATAGCATGCATCTCAAGTGATTAAGCAAATAAAGTAAACGGATCAGACACGCCACAAGGCGCCGATATATGAGGAAACCACTAAGCGAAAAAACCTGGGTCGACCCATGTAACACACATGTTATTTTGAACCTAATTAATTAAAAAGTAAACACTATTCAAAATGTATAGATAAAAATTATTTATGGGCCATTAAGACAAATGAAACTTCACGTAGAGTTTATGAAATTAATGGAAGTAAAATTTTAATTTTGTTAATATTTCCTTTCAAATAAATTAATGAAAGTAAAATGGAAATTTTAAAATGCTAATAAATTATTTTAAGTGAGTCTAGTTCATTATTTTTTTTGGTTTAGTGAACGTGTGTATTTATTTAGTTAATGGCTTTACTTAATGGACTTGTACTTAGTCGGTTTAATAATGGGTATTGGGTTCTATAAACTTGGATAATTATTTGGACTCTATAATATTTGGGCCGTGTGGTCTTAATCAAAAGACTGGCCAGATATCTTTTAAGAAAAATCAACTCCTATATAAGGAAATGAGTGAACTAGGGTAAGGAATCAAAAAATAAATGTGTGTATAGGTCCTTAGTAGCTTCGGCGCCCATATATACAGGCGGGTCATTAAATGAGGTAAGAGTAATCTAGAGCCTAGATTTTTGGGGAAAGCAAACACAATGAGAGAGTAAATAATAGGTCTTTACAGTATAGTACCTTGACTGGACATTTTGGACATTTTAACTGGGTCAAACAAATTTTAAATGATTTGGTCCATATAAATACCTTTTACGGCATTTCATTCATTTTGTTATCATTGACCTAATGAGCGATTGGAAGAATTTACAATAAGCTAGGATCTTCTCTTTCTTCCTTCCGCTTCTGTCAAACAGGTTCGTTCTCTCCAATAACTTAGGATCTTATGATTTCTTTTAACTTATGTTCAACCAGAAGATTTGTTGTCTCAAAGAAAGAAGTTATTCGTTCTAAGAAATCAATTATCCATGCTTTGTTTAACCTAGATTATCCTTTGTATCAATTCGGTCATTTATAAGTTTATACCTGTTATGAAGAAATGTTTTTCATGTCGATCAATTAAAATAGGTTGATGTAATTCCTTTGCATTACTTTGATTATTTGCAACTTTAAACTTGTTATGAAGAAAGTTTTGCATGTCGATCAATTAAAATAGGTTGATATATTTGTTTTCAATTAATCAAATCATTGTAATTGTGTAAATTATGTGCTGAATTTACACATTTTAATCATTAATTCAATAGTTTAGCTAATTCAGCACATGATTTACATAATTATAATTGTTTGATTAATTGACTCGAATATTGAATGGAGGATTTGATTTATTATTATAAATTTATTCTAATTTTATATGAATATATTTTTATTTTCTGTTTTGATTTCGCAACACATTATTTATGTATATGTTTTGATTGTCCGTTCATGCGTGTGTTTGTACTTTATGTATATACATGTTGTTCATGTATATACCTCAAAGGATCATTACAGTAAAGTACACCCAATTTCATATAAAGTACACGTGAATGTTGCACTTGAACAATTATGGTTTTTTTCTTTTGACATTAATTTTACATACTATTAATGTGTGTTTACTTTGTTACTTTTGACTCATTAATTAATAGAGTTGTCATGAATTCAATGGGCATGTGTTTGTGTGTCTGCGCCAGCGACAATGACTAATCTTGATGTTTTATAATAATACAGTACTTTGTATATACATGAGCAAAAAATTACTGTAAAGTACATACAATTAGATGTAAAGTACACATGATTTTGTAGTGATTAATTCTCATTTGTTTTTAGACATTAATTCTTCATAATTTTAATGTGCATTTACTTTGTTTTTCTTGAGTCATGCTTAATAGAGAAGTCATGTCATTTTTGGCCATGCATTTTTTGTTTCGCGCCAGCGACATTAATTAAACTTGATCTTTAACAAAATAATTTTTGTTTTAATTTAACGCAGGTTATGATGGAAAGTTATCGGATTACCCGGTGTTGTTATTTAGATAATATTACTTTCATTGAAATTTTTGAAGATAACTCATTAGATTTCATAGGCAATGAGTTATGTAGCAGGTTTATGAATTTGAAAACTGGATCTTTTTCATTAAAGTACTGCTTTGGTGATGAAGTCGTTCATGTAGGTTTGTGATAAAGATATTCGTTATATGTTGCGGTCTTAAATGATTTTCAAAGATGATTTTATTTGGATATATGTCTTCCATTCAATAGATTTAGCGGCTCGTATAATTCATGAAATGATTGAATGCACATATAAAATTCGTGAAATGGGTGATCGCGGTTATACAAGTCGTGAGAGGGTTGAATGCAGTTTTACAATTTGAGAAAGGGTATACTATATATCATCATCCACTATGATTGATATTAGTAGTGAAGTTGAAAATGATGTTTATATTGGAGGTGTCGAGCCAAGTATGTCAAAATTTTATCTCTCCAATGATTGAAAGACATATATTAATTATTAAGAGCAGTGTTTTAAAAGGGGTGTGGTTAAGTTTGATGATAAGTTGTGAAAGTATACTGTTCAGGTTGGTTTCAAGTATATATATTTGAAGAATTATACAACTTGGGTGACACCAGAGTGTTCTAAGAGGAATACAGAGAATTACATGTGGCGAGTTCGTGCTTCATTATCAACAGTAAATGGTTACTTTTATATAATAAGTCCGAACAATGAGCATACTTATAGGGGTGTATATTGTAGTCCACTAAGCAGAATGATGGACTCCAAATTGATTTCGACATTGCTTGGTGATGAGCTAAAGGATAAATCATTGTTGAGACCAATTGATGTAGTTATAGATATAAAGAAGAACTACAGTCTTGATATAGGTTATCATCATGCATGGCGTGGTAAAGATAGGTTGTTGATGAGTTGCATGGTGATTTGAAAGTTTCTTATGAATTAATGAATCATTATAGGGAACTTCTATTGTAGTATAATCCAAAATTTCATTGCATTCTTGAAGTTGAACCGAAGAGAAAAATATTCTAAAGAATTTTTGTAATGTTTGAAGGATCCATTGATGGATTTCAGTACGACAGGCCCATTTTGTTTCTTAATGGAGCCTTTTTGAAAAGCAGGTACTGTGGAATGATTTTTTCGGCAACAGCAAGGAATGGGAATAATGGTAAATGTGAAGCATTGAAGTTTACTCTACAATATTATTCCTTTATTTTGGAATACTTTGTATGTTCT
Organism: Sambucus nigra; assembly: GCA_949130495.1. Lineage (NCBI taxonomy): Eukaryota > Viridiplantae > Streptophyta > Magnoliopsida > Dipsacales > Adoxaceae > Sambucus > Sambucus nigra. The sequence goes on along the minus strand of OX422220.1, from coordinate 11,265,006 downwards.
TTCAATAGAATATGAAGTACATGCATGACATTTATAAATTCCAAATGAATATATGCATGTACTTTATGTATTACACATGTACTTTGAGGTTTGTTTTCATTTTTTGCATATAATCCCAAAGTACACGCATTAGATAAAAGAGTACATGTGAATTTTTATGCTATGTCACGTGTACTTTGTAATGTTTTGCGTGTATTTTAGGATTCCTTGTTTTTTTGGGATAACAGTGTAAAGTACATGCATATCATTTCAAAGTACACGTGAAATCCGATTTACACTTTGTGTACATTGAAATGTTTTGCGTCTACTTTGTGATTCTTTATTTGGTTTGGTCAAATTGAAATAATAAATTACACGCATACATATTAAAGTACAAGCATAATATATTTATACTTTCTATATGTGTATCATATCCATAAAAATATATCTATTTCACTTGTATATCCTACGCGTTTATTTGTTTGCGCCAATGTCACCATTTTTGGAGTTCATCATAGTATCTATAAGGACCGATATAATTCATTATAATTTCAGGCATTTATCCTCTTGCATATGGAGTTGTTGGTTCAGAGACAGAGCATAATTGGATGTGATTTCTTAATAATTTGCATGATGCAATAGCTCATCAAGATCGAAACATCACATTCATATTCAATCAGAACAATGGTCTTATTAAAGGTGTTTATAAGGTTTTTCCAATGTCTGCTCATTCCTACTGTATACATCATTTATGGGAAATATAAAGAATAAAATACAGGGGAGTGGGAACTTATGTAAGAAGCTCGTTCAAGATTTCATGCGTTGCGCATATTCTGTAATAGTTGATGAATTTTGAAAGAACATTAACGCTTTGAAGAAGGAAGATGGAGTTGTTGTCGTTGATTTTCTTTTTAGTTTGCCTCTAGAGAATTTGTCTTGTCCATGTTTCATTGGGAAACGTTATAGTGACATGGCTGTAATAACCCATATTTTTGAGTAATTGTTTTTATATAAATTTTCCATGTGAAGTAATTATATAAAATAATGGAAGTTGGAGTAAATATTATTTTAAGTGATTTAAAAGATAGTATTTAATAAATTTTTGCATATTTACTGTTAAGTGAATGTAAATAACATTATGTTGTGTTTTATTGCGTCGTTATGTTTTAAGTGACATTATTGGTTTAAAGTGATGTTGGATAATAAAATGATTTGTGTTATTCCGGATGCAAATTTAGAGGGCACGGTTAGTCCTGAAATGATTGAGATAATAAAAAATAAGTGTCATATTGTATTTTTGGGTTTCGGACAATTTTTACCCGTTATGGCTTAATTATGTAGTTACGAGTCATTTTAAGGGTGTAATAACATTTAAAGATGTAATTTAGTGTTCAATGAACGTTTAAGTCTTCCAACCCCTTTTATCCCCAGTTATATGTTCCTAAACCTAGAGAGAAAGAGAGAGAAAGAGAATTGTGGAGAAAAGAAGAGATAAGGAAGATAAATGAAGAAATTGAGCTTGATCTTGTATCTACCGGAAGAGAATCCGAGATTTAAGCCTTAAGGAAAGTTTTGACTTGCAAAAATATGATTTTATGTGGATAAATTGTAGTGATAGTTGTGTATTTGAAAGAAATGAACCAATAGTAGGTTTTTATGAATTTTAGTGTTTAACCCTTAGATTTTGTTGTTTGGATGATTTAAGTTGGGTATATTGGTTTATTGTTGTGTATAAATGTTATGGTTATGTTTTTGGTTGATGAGACTGAAGGAAGTGTAAGATAATGGGGTTTAGGTTTTGGGTTGGGTATTTAAAAAGAATGTTTAGTGGTGGGTGACAAGCCTACTTCTTTTCTCGATAGGCATACTTTGAAAGCGCGGTCGACCGCGGTCCAATGACCGGTCGACCGGGCCTTCAGATTTGGGCTTACTGCATTTCTTAGTAGACAAAACCTTACAGGCACGGTCGATCGAGGGTCAGGGGCCAGTCGACCGGTTCCTTGTTTTCACCCGAAATCCTTTATTTTCTATAGTTTCTTTCTTTTAAGGTAGGGACCTAGTAACCTTATTAAATAAAGTGAAACTAGAGTATTAGAGTCTATTATTAAGGTATTCAAGAAACTACGTTAGAAATGAGAGTTGGGGCTTAGACCGAGGATAAATTTAGCTAGTTGTTAGAGGAAGCTAAGGGATTCTTTTTACATATTGAGCTAGTCTAGGTCTAGGGGGAATAGAGTGATAAAAATTATGGACTTCTAGAATTGGGTTGAAGTAATATCATACATGATGGGTCCAAGGTTTATCGAAAATTCATGGAGACTTATATGGAAATAAATTGAACATTGTGGTTTATAAATTATGACATGAAACACTTATGGCTCCGAATAAAATGTAATGTACATTCTAAATTGGCATATTTTGTGAATGATGGATTGCATATACATACCTCTCTGAATGCTATCATATGAGAAGTTATGTGCATGAGGTGAAGTCCCCTGGCTAGTGAATGTAGGGTGAATATAGTCCTCAGCCATAGGACCGGTTGTTATATATTGTGTTGTTATTTTTCGAAGTGAGGTAATTACGGGTAAGGTTATGACTCACTATTGAATATATATGGCCGCTTCCCAACGTCACGCGATTTAGGATGCCCAGGTTATCTTGGTGATTGCCCAGGGAAGAGGATAACTATTAAAGGTCACAACCTCCCAGAAGGATGGTCTTAGAATCGTTATATGTTGTGAGTATAACAATTCCTATGAAAGTTGTATTTTATAAATGGTGAACCATTTTATGAAATAAACCATTTTGGGAATGAGTTTCCTAATGACGAATAGAATTGTAAAGTCATAATGTGCAAACCTGAAATGGAATTTTATTAAATGAAATTGAGTTATATTCTCTTGCATAAATAAATATTCGTCATTGTCATTGTTATTGCGCCAGGTTGTGCATTTAGAGTGAGAGGTGAGGTTTATTATTATTTCTGACGAGCGAGATAAGCTTTCTTTTTATGATTAGATACTCATAACTGTCATGCATTTTATTTACATGTTTATCATACCAAATCGGGCCTTGACCCGTTTATATCTCTTCTTTTTGCATGAATCCTATTTACGCCCAGGTGCTCCGCGGCAAGGACACCCGTAGTGACCCGTCCATCCAAGTGTCATGGAGCTATATCATTTTGTGGATGTTGTAAGATATTTGTTATAGACGCTTCTATCTTTTTGTACTCTATCTATGAACAGTCTACACATTCGAGCGTGTTGCCCAAATTTTTGTACATGTTTAATATATTTCGATATTCATTTGAATACTCGGTGTAACCTGCTTGTAATGGTCTGTTAACCGACAACTTATTTGGTTATTATTTGGTGAATGAATGTAATTGCTATTTGTCTTTTTCCACCATTTCTTTAAATTGGATTGTTTCAAGGATATTCTTTAAACTTACAAATAAATCGACATCCAGTTTCTAAAATAATTGGTGGTTATCTCATATTAATATTTTCATGACAATGATGCCAAGAATAGACCATCTATGATTCCTCTATTAATTGGAATATCGGGTTGGCCACCTCTTATTTTAATAAGCAGGGTGTCACAGATGGTATCGGAGCATCAGGTTCTAGATTTCTTAGGATCTATGCGGACTTATCACGTCCTACCGTAGTGTTCTTTGATATAAAGCCCTATTGTTAGGACTGTTTTGTTTGTATATGTTTGCAATTTTTTGCATACATAAATTGTTTTAGAATTGTATTCTGATTCAGTTGTTTCGTCATCTCAGATGCCGCCAATAAGAGGTCGCCCAGTGAGGAGAAATAATGTTATAGAAGATAACGTAGAACCCCCGCCATAGCAAGGAATGATAAACACCGCAGATGTGGCTAATATTGTCGCCCATATGGTCAATGCTGTAATGACTTCCATGGATCAACAGTTTCTTCAAGCCCAACAACCGATAATATAGAGGGTGTAGGCCCATACGAGACCTTCCCTGTGGGAAAGAGTCAGATAATATTTTTTTAAGGGCCATCCCCCATAATTCTAGGGTGGTTTTGTTGTAATAGTATCAAACCAATGGAATAAGGATATGCAGCGTCATCTTCACATGGTAAACTCTAGTGAGGAACGAAAGCAAATCCTTGCTACTTTCAAACTGGTTGGAGTAGCCTTGCACTGGTGGGAGTCGGTGACCATGCCGAAGAAAAGAGATACTATGACTATATCGGAATTTTGGGTTTTGTTCGACCGAAAGTATTTTCCTCCCGCAGTCCAAAGGGAGATGAGGAGGAAACTTCAAGATGTAGTTTAAGGAGAGCGTTCTATGGCAGAGTATGAGGAGGAATTTACTCGTTTGGCTAGTTTTATGCCAGATGAGGTAGTTTCGGAGGAGAGGAGGATATCAAAGTTTATGGGAAGTTTTCATTGGAGAATACAACAACACTTGCTAGGAAATCCAGCTTTACAATCATTTGGTGATGTGATGAATACCTCATTGCTTCATTGCCAAGATGATCATTTGCCTGTGCAAGGAAGTAAGAAGGTTTTAGTGTCGGGGCAACCTACTAAGCCAGGAGGAAATGGTGATGGAGGAGGACTACCCTAATCTCAATCGTTGGGAAGCAAGCAGAAGGAAAGGGACACCCAATAAGGGGATTTGTCCAAGAGACAGCGTTTTGGGGGCTTTAATTTTGGTGGTAGTAGTTTCAGGCACTGTCAAGGTGCCCAGCAGCAGTAGCAGCAGGTGGGTCAGCAAAGCCAGGAAGGCGAGGGTAATAATGGGGGTCGAGGCCATCTGGGTCAAGGCTTGGGGAAGTTCCTAAATAATAGGGTCCCTTATCAGAAAAATATGGAGGACCATTATTTTCAATGTGGGGAAACGGGTCACTTTAAGAGATCTTGTCCCCAGTTAATTGGGGGACAGTTGCTTAAAGTTCCTCAATAGCAGCAAGCACATCTACCGCCACCAGCGCCTATTCCAGCCATCCCTCCATAGCAGGGGAAAATACTGTATGGGCATGTTTACCACATTCAGGATGCTTTACTTCCTCCAGCCCAGCCCATGCCACCATATATCGAGGATAAGTTTCCCATTCAAGAATATATCGGTTGTGTGTTGTTTGATACGGGTGCAACACACTCATTTATTTCAAGAAGTTTTGCTCAATCGACAGAGTTAATTAAGTCTGCAAAAAGTACCTTTACTAGTTTCGAATCTGCAATGGGTGATGGTTTGCTCATTTTCTTTGTTTGTAAAAGAGTATAAATAAACCTTGGTAATCTTTCTTTTTGCGGACGATTTACTCGTCCTGGATATGGTCGGGTATGATGTTATCTTGGGTATGGATTTTCTAGTGAAATACCATGCTATAGTAAATTTATATGGGAAGAGTATAGTCTTTGCCATTCCGGGAGGGAGATGTTTTTAGTGTCTATGCCCCTTTCTGATAGAGGTTCTAGCACTTATTTGTATTGCATTGCGCATGAGGCTTCTCGTGATATAGTCATTTCCCTAGATTCGATTCCCATTATTAGAGACTTTGATGATGTTTTTCGAGAGATACCGGGTTTACCCCCAAGTCAGGAGATTGAGTTTGTGATTGATCTAGCACCAGGAACGCGGCCGATTGCTAGGACTCCATACCGTATGGCTCCTATGGAAATTAGGGAGTTAAGATATCAGATTCATAACTTTTTAGAATAGGGGTTTATTAGGCGTAGTACGTCTCCGTGAGGTGCTCCTGTTTCGTTTATGAAGTAAAGCGATGGTTCCCTCCGATTGTGTGTTGATTACCGGGAATTGAACAAGGTTACCATCAGAAACAAATACCCACTACCTCAAATAAATGATTTGTTTGATCAACTTAGGGGAGCTTCGTACTTCTCTAAGATAGATTTGAGGATTGGGTATCCTCAGCTGCGAATTCGAGAGAAAGATGTGTCCAAAACTGCGTTCTTAACTAGGTATGGGTCCTATGAGTTTTTGGTCATGCCTTTTGGGCTAACCAATTCTCCTACAGTGTTTATGACCCTTATGAGTAAAGTGTTTCGGGACTTCCTGGACCAGCTTGTTATCGTGTTTATTGATGACATCTTAGTTTATTCTCAAACTGAAGCCGATCATGCCAAGAATTTACGGCTGGTCCTATAAATGCTACGGGATCATCAGTTGTATGCCAAGTTTGAGAAATATGGTTTTTGGTTATAGGTAGTGCAATTTTTGGGTCACATTGTGACAGTTGAGGGCATTTCGATAGATCCGAGCAAAGTTTTCGCGGTGAGGGAATGGGGTTAACCCACGACAACTACAGAGGTTCGCAGTTTTCTGGGTTTGACTGGCTATTATCGCCATTTTATTAAAGGTTTTTCTAAGATTGCTAGCCCTTTGATAAATCTGACTCGTAAGGGAGTGAAGTTTGTTTGGAATGATTCTTGTCAACTGGCTTTTGATGAGTTAAAAGATAAGTTAACTTCTTCTCCGGTACTTGCGTTACCGAGGCCGATGGTGTAATATTTGGTCTTTACTAACACATCTACGCATGGTTAGGAAGTATGCTACAACAAGAGCATCGGGCTATTGCTTATGCTTCTCGTAAGCTAAAGCCCAATGAGAAGAATTATCCAGTACATGATCTGGAACTTGATGCAGTATTTTTCGCCTTGAAGAATTGGAGACATTACCTCCTGGGGAAAATTTTAGTCTTTTCACAGACCACAAATCATTCCAATATTTATTTTCGCAGAAGGATTTGAATATACGACAACGTCAATGGTTGGAGTCTGTGAAAGACTATCAATTTGATATACATTATCACCCTGGCAGGGCTAATGTGGTGGCTGATGCGTTGAGTCAAAAACTCGGGGGGAGTTAGCTAGGGTATGGAAGGCTAAATTGAAAGAACTTAGCTAGGAGGATGCGATAACAAGGGATTTTATGTCTATGTTGACCGTTATGCCTACGATAGCGGCAAGAGTTGTGGAAGCTCAAGGAAGGGACATAGATTGTCAGGACCATATACGCCAGTTACTAACCGAGGGAGAGGAATCCTACTCTATAAGTTTGGAGGGTGGGTTAGATTTCCATGGGAGACTTATTATCCCAGATGAGGGAGATTTGAGGCGTGCCATAATGTCTGAATCTCATGGGTCAAGATTTGCAGTACATCCTGGCGAAGACAAAATGTACCAAGACATGCGCCGTCAATATTTGTGGGCGAGTATGAAACGGGACATCTCTGAATTTTTTTCCCAATGTACTACTTGTCAATTGGTGAAAGTAGACCATCAGCGACCGAAGGGATTGCTACAACCCTTGGAAATACCGGTATGGAAGTGGTAAAGTATCTCGATGGATTTCATCACGGGATTAGCAACGTCTAAAAAGGTCATGATTCCATTTGGGTTATCATCGATCGTCTAACCAAGTCAGCTCATTTCTTGTTGGTACGCATGGATTACAATACGGCTCGTTATGCCCAGCTATTTATTGTGGAGATTATGAGACTCCATGGGGTGACCATAAATATAGTCTCTGATCGAGACAAGATTTTTATTTTCCATTTTTTGAAAATTTTCCACGAAGCGATGGGAACCTAATTGAAGTTGAGTACCTCCTACCACCCTCAAACAGATGGACCAAATGCTGGAGGACATGCTCATAATGTGTGTACTTGACTTCAAAGGAGGATGGGAACAATATCTTCCCTTGGTCAAATTTTCTTACAATAATTCTTACCAATTCACTATAGGTATGGCACCCTATGAAGCATTATATGGCTGACCGTGGAGATCGCCTACTTGTTGGTTGGAAGTAAGAGATAATAATTTTTTCGGACCTGAAATGATCCAAGATACCTCTTCCAATATTGATCTTATTCGCAACCGCATCTGAATCCCTCAAGACCATCAAAAGAGTTATGCCGATGAGAATAGAAGGAAAATGTAGTTGGAGGTTGGAGATGAAGTTTTGGTACGGGTGTCGCCAATGAAGGCCATAACGCGATTTGGGAAGAAAGGTAAGCTTGCAACTCGCTATGTAGGCCCTTTTCCCATTATTGTAAGGGTGCCGGAACACCTATAACAGATTCATGATGTGTTTCATGTTTCATCCTTGAAAAAGTACAAAATGTGTGAAGGAGCTCACTGGCACATTCCCTTAGATGATATCGAATTGTAGCCCTATATTTCATATGAGGAATAACTAGTGGCAATCTTAGATCACGGGGAGCGTATGCTATGTTCGAGGGTGGTACCCTTGGTTCGGGTCCAATGGGGGCATCACAATGCTGAGGAGTCGATGTGACACCATGAGGACGACATGTGAGAAAAGTATCCACATCTCTTTTTGCAAGCTACGCCTAAATTTTGAGGGAAAAATTCCCTTATGGGGGGGGGGGGGGGGGGGGGGGGAGGGGGAGTATGTAATAACCCTTATTTTCGAGTAATTGTTTTTATATAAAGTTTCCATGTGAATTAATTATAAAAAATAATGGAAGTTGGGGTAAATATTACTTTAAGTGATTTAAAAGATAGTATTTACTAAATTTTTTCATATTTACTATTAAGTGAATGTAAATAGCATTATGTTATGTTTTATTGGGTCGTTATGTTTTAAGCGACAGTATTGGTTTAAAGTGATGTTGGATCATAAAAGGATTTATGTTATTTTGGATGCAAATTTAGAGGGCACGGTTAGTCCTGAAATGATTAAGATAATAAAAAATAAGTGACGTGTTGTATTTTTGGGTTTCGGGCACTTTTGACGGATTATGGCTTAATTATGTACTTATGAGTCATTTTAAGGGTGTAATAACATTTAAAGATGGAATTCAGTGTTAAATGAATGTTTAAGTCTTCCAACCCCTTATATCCCTAATTATATGTTCCTAAACCTGGAGAAAAAGAGAGAGAAAGAGAATTGTGGAGAAAAGAAGAGATAAGGAAGAGAATTGAAGAAATTGAGCTTTATCTTGTATCTAATGGAAGAGAATCCGAGATTTCAACCTTAAGGAAAGTTTTAACTTGCAAAAGTATGATTTTATGTGGATAAATTTTAGTGATAGTTGTCTATTTGAAAGAATTGAACCAATATTAGGTTTTTATGAATTTTAGTGTTTAACCCTTATATTTTGTTATTTGGATGATTTAAGTTGGGTATATTGGTTTATTGTTGTGTATAAATGTTGTGGTTATGTTATTGGTTGAGGAGAATGGAGGAAGTGTAAGAGAATGGGGTTTAGGTTTTGGTTTGGGTATTTAAAAAGAAGGTTTAGTGGTGGTTCTGGTAAGCGTGGTCGATCGCGATCCAAAGCCCGGTCGATCGGGCCTAAAGGGAAAAGCCTACTGCTTTTCTCGATAGGCATATTTTGAAAGCGCGATCGATCGCGGTCCAATGAACGGTCGACCGAGTCTTCAGATTTAGGATTACTGCATTTCTTAATAGACAAAACCCTATAGGCGCGGTCGACAGAGGATCAGGGGCCGATCGACCAGTCCCCTGTTTTCACCTGAAATCCTTAGTTTTCTCTAGCTTCTTTGTTTTAAGGTAAGGACCTAGGAACCTTCTTAAATGAAGTAAAACTAGAGTATTAGAGTCTATTATTAAGTTATTCAAGAACCTAGGTTAGAAACGAGAGTTGGGGTTTACACCGAGGATAAATTTAGTTAGTTATTAGAGGAAGGTAAGGGATTCTTTTTACAAATTGAGCTAGTCTGGGTCTAGGGGGAAATAGAGTGATAAAAATTGTGGACTGCTAGAATGGGGTTGAAGTAATATCATACATTATGGGTCAAAGGTTTATTGTAAATTCATAGAGACTTATATGGAAATAAATTAAACGTTGTGGTTTATAAATTATGATATGAAACGCTTATGGCTCCGGATAAAATGTAATGTACATTCTAAATTGTCATATTTTGTGAATGATGGATTGCATATAGATACCTCTCTAAATGATATCATGTGGGAAGTTACGCGCATGAGGTGAAGTCCCTTGGATAGTCAATGTAAGGTGAATATAGTCCTCGGTCATAGGACCTGTTGTTATATATTGTGTTGTTATTTTTCGAAGTGAGGTAATTTCGGGTATGGTTATGACTCACTTTCTAAGGTATATGGTCGCTTCCCAACGTCACGTGATTTAGGATGCCTCGGTTGTCTTGGTGATAGGCCCTAGAAGATTATATCTATTTAGGGGGCGCATCTAGTGGGGTGACTCCCAGAAGGATGGTCTCAGAAATGTTATATGTTGTGAGTATAACAATTCCTATGAAAGTTGTATTTTATAAATGGTGAATCATTTTATGAAATAAACCGTTTAGGGAATGAGTTTCCTCATGACGTATAGACCTGTAAAGTCACAATGTACAACCCTGAAATGGAATTTTATTAAGTGAAATTCAGTTATATTCTCTTGCATAAATAAATATTCACCATTGCCATTGTTATTGCGCTATGTTGTGCATTTAGAGTGAGAGGTGAGGTTTATTATTATATTTGAAGAACGAGGTAATCTTTTTTTTATGATGACTATATATTCATAACTGTCATGCATTTTATTAACATGTTTATCATACCAAATCGGGCCCTGACCCGTTTATATCTCTTACTTTTGCATGAATCCTATTTACGCCCAGGTGCTCCACCGCAAGGACGCCCGTAGGTACCCTTCCATCCAAGTGTCACGGGGATATAACATTTTGCGGATGTTATAGGATATTTGTTATAGACGCTTATATCTTTTTGTACTCTATCTATGATCGGTCTACACATTCGGGCGTGTTGCCCAAAGTTTTGTACATGTTTAATATATTGTGATATTCATTTTAATACTCGGTGTAACCTTCTTGTAACGGTCTATTAACCAACAGCTTATTCGGTTATTATATGGTGAATGAATGTTATTGTTATTTGTCTTTTATCAACCATTTCTTTAAATTTGATTGTCTCAAGGATTGTCCTTAAACTTAAAAATAAATTGACATCCGTTTTCTAAAATAATTTGTGGTTATCTCGTATTAATATTTTTATGACAGTGATGCTAAGAATGGACCATCTATGATTCCAGTATTAATTGGAATATCGATCTGGCCACCTATTATTTTAATAAGCGGGGTGTCACAATGGCATCAAGTGTTGGAAAATCTTTCAACTCTTGGATCCTAGAGGAAAGGCATTTACCGATAATTTATATGATGGACAAAATGAGGATCAAGATTATGAATTTCAATGAAAATAAACATATTGAATTTGAAACATGGTCAAAGGAGTTGTGTCCTCATTTTGATAAATTACTAACTGAAAATTGGAAAATAGTAGACATTGGAATATTATCCGCCCAAGTTCAAATGTATTCGAAGTTCATTGACCTGTGCGGGCAACGGTTGAGGTTGAACGAGGAATTTGATCTTGTAAGAGTTGGAAGCTATGATGCTTTCCATATTCTCATGCTATTTTTGTTGTACGAAATATGGGTGAAAATATTTATAATCATATTGAGAATTATTACACGGTTTTCTCTACAAAAAAATCACACTCATCACTTGTAGTTCATTTTCCTGTTTTCATGTCCCTAAATATTCCATTACCTGAAAATCCAGAAGTCCTTCCTCCATTAACAAAGAGACAGACAGAGAGGCCAAGAAAAAAGAAATGAAATATGTTTGAGAGGTCATAATAAGATAAGTTACTTCATCTAGGTGTAGTAAAATAGCTCATTACAGGTCCACATGTAAAGAACCAATTTGATTCCTCTTAATATTATTTAACTCATTCATTTTAAAACAACTTTTAAATAAAATCAATGAACATTGGCATTTGCACAAATTATTGTAATTTTATTATTGAGTGTTCATTTAAATATTATTTGTTTGGCAATGGGATCAACACAAATGTAATACCCCGTATTTAAGAGGATATTGAATTTAATTAAATTAATGATCTAAGATTTAATTAAATCAATGATTTGGAATTTATTTAATTGGGAGAAATTATTTAATTTGGTGGTTCAGATTTAAATTAATTTAGTTTAATTTAATTTCACGTGTGTTGTATTTTCAAGTGGAAATAAGAGGATTTTATAAAGTGACTCGGATATTGATTTTGAGGTCACGGTCGGTTCTGACAGATAGTCAGAAAAGTGTACCCGGGGTATAGTTTGGGTCCCGGGGTGATTTTGGACCCCAACTTTGTTTAAGGGCATTTTGATCATTCAAGAGTTTGAGGCGTAGAGAACTCCAAAAATATTAAGAGTGTATCTGCCATTAGAGAGAAGAGGCTAGGGTTAACACAATCAGAGTAGAAGAGTGTCCATTGAAGAGGAAGAGGAAGAGAAAGCCAAAGATTCCTACGCATTTTTTTGCCCCAAATGCCAGGGGATCGAGATCGGAGAGAGGGGAGAACAACCACACGATCATTCCAACGAATTTCAGACCTGCTATTGAGCGAAGAGTATTGAAATATCAATTTATTTTAAGCATGTTGTAATACCCATGGAGAATAGGGTTTGATTTCATGTTTTTGGAAGAATTAATATGATTTTGGGTGGTTTAATTCATCAATTGAGATAGGAATGCATTTAGAGATATTCCTTTATGTTTATGACATGAAATCATAGGATTTTGGGCATTAGAGCGAATTAAATATGGGCTTTTGATGAACAAACTTGAAGAACATATAATGTACGATTTTTATGTATTATGGATGTTGATTAGTTCATAGGTGAATTTTGTATAATTTTGATGAAAAATTTAAGTTAGAAATAGTCTCTAGATTTGTATTTAATGCTTGATTATGATGGGAGAGATTTCTAGAAGGTTTCATGAATGTTTGATGTGTAAAAATGGAGGAAAAACGAGTTGGAGAAGAGGGAGGTTTGCTTTTCAGCAGCAGACCGGACCGGTTCAATTTTGAGGCTGGGTCCATCCGATTTACCTGACTATACAATAATGAAATTATTAGATCTTTTTGTTACGATCGCATGGGCACCCACCTCATATTTCTCAAATTTTTTTAATTAGTTATGATTTTTGTACGAAAGGGTATCCGACACCGAAATTTGTAGTCAGAAATTAAATCGAGGTATAAAATCAGTAATGAACGATACGAGGAACTTTGGTGATAGATTTGTAATTATGAGAAGAGTTGGGAAATGTCAGTAGGCCCATGTTGGAGAGGTGCTTTAGTGTTACCAGGAGCATTTAGATGAGAATAAATTTGGAGGAATTATTTCATAATTTATCATAGAGAAAGATAATGAATTACGAAAATTTTAAGTAATAAATAATTAGACCAGTAAGGTAAATATTATTTTAACTACTGAAAATAACAACAGGGTAACTAGGGCTCTTAGAGTTGGGTAAATACTCTTATAAATATGATAGTGGGAATAAATTGTAAAGAAATATGTACGGTGAGTATTTGAGAGGAATATACTATGTACGAGCATGAATAATTAGGTTGCGTGTATACCTACTAATTTAATTATAGGTGGAGTAAGTACCTATTATCTACTTGATTAATGAGTTCGATGAGACATTCCGAACAAGTTCGAGGAGACATTCTGAACTAACTTGATTGATGAGTTAAATGAGATATTCTGAACCAATGTTCGATGAGACATTCTAAGCAATGTTCGATAAGACATTTCGAACCAAGTTCGAGGAGCCATTACGAACTAACTAGATTAATTACTTCGATGAGACATTCCAAACCCATTTCGATAAAAGATTTAGAACTAATGGTCCTATATTTACGATACGGGGGCCTGAATGCAAAGTATGCAGTTATAGTATATATTATGTGTGAAATATATATCGTGTAAATAACCTACTTACGTGTGGTTGTAGTGTGATTAGATGGCGTATACTTGAATTATGTTTTGTACTACTTATGTGTGACAGTAGTGAGACTAGATAGTATGTATCTAAATAAAGATTAATCTACTTATATGTGTTAGTAGTGAGACAAGACAATATGTATCTAAAGAACAATTAACCTACTAAAGAGTAAATAGTAGGGAGATTTAATACTGTACATCTAAATAATGATGAATCAAATCATGTGTGAATATTAGGAAAATAGATAGTGTATATATAAGATAAAGTTTAATTAGAGAAACTTAAATTATAAGGCTTGAACAATAACATACCTGAAATGGTCACTTGGGTATAATAATAACATAAGAGAGATGTTAATTGTTAAGGGCATTCGGTAGCGTACTACATGGCCAGTATGGGTTAGTTAAGGAGAATCTTAACTAATGATTTATGGTAATTAAGAGTATTTGGAAGAAAACTTTATGGGCGGTAGGGGTGAGCCAAACTGATTTGAGGTTTATTAGATATTGATAACCTAGTTGTATTAGGTAGAATGACTGGGCAGGGTTGAGTATGAAATGTTAGGTGCGCATTATAGATGAAAGGTGACGAATTCAAGGGAGTGTTCGTATCCTAACATGTGTATCTAATAATTGTTCATTTAAATTGAAATTTAAATGCTTGCTAAATATTTTCAAATGATTTTTACTTGGGATCTAACCCATACTTGAAAAATCTTTTTCCAAAACCTTTTTGGTGTCTAGCCATAAGGACGTCGAGCAAGATGATCTATTCCAGGGATGCGTAGCCACGTCACTTGTGGATGGTTGCAGAATTTGGACTTAGTCACATCAGTTACTTCATTGCTAGAGTGGGATCGAACTAGGGGTTTCATTTGGGCATCTTTCCCCTCAGTATTCTATTTAAGTCAGATTTGATAGAGTGGGTATTTTATTTCTGTTGGATTTTATCAGTCTTAGTTTTTGGACTTTATTTAGCCGATGGTTTATTCGGCATAAGATCCTATTCATTATTCTGTTCAGACTCGTATATCATTGTGTGATATGTTTACTTATATTTTCCGCATGTTGTGTTAGTGTAATTAAGGATAAATGTGGCACCAACTTTTTGAATACTATGGGGTTAGTGAAATGTTAAAAAAGTTTTTGACAGTGATGCTAAGAATGAACCAAATGGGAATCCTGATTTAATTTAATAAAGTCCTGATCACTTGATATTTAATTAGGTGGGGTGTCACATATGGTATCAGAGCATCAGGTTCTAGTGTCCTTAGGATCTGTGTGGATTTTTACGTTTTAGCTTAGCGTTCTATGATGTAGAGCCTTATGATAGGATTATTGTATTCCTCTACGTATGTGACTTACGTTCTCTTGCAATTAAGTATAGTTGATCTGACTCATATACAAGTTCGGTTGGGCTCCACACACCGAGCAATATGGGACGACCAACGAGTGTCATTAAAAGGACTGCAGGAGGAGAGGAGAGGAGAGGAAGAAGACATCGAGTATTCTAAGAACGGTTATTTTGAGAAAGTTCCCCATGATTATTATTCGGGAATATGACAGTAGGATAACCACTCGGGGATAGTAGTTTCCCCAAGCATCATCATAGAGAACGGTGGTATAATTTCAGACTCACCCAGCGTAGTAAGTGGGGAAGAGTCAGGGAGAATTTTTCGAAGAGTCATCTTTAAGAATTCGAGAATGCGAGAAAGTATGATGGACCAATGGATTGAGGTAATCCAAAGGAAATGGTGTAGGGTGGAGCGCAACAACACCCTAGACTAAATTAAGGACAAAATTATTTGTTCAAAGTAGCAGCGTTGTGATGAGAAGAGTTATGCACCCCATATAAGGAGGTAGATATAGAACGATCGTGAGAGAGATGATGACGTGTTTTGTTAAATTCCTTTGTAAGGGGAGAAGTATGCAATACCCCATATTTTTTAGGACATTGAATTTAATTAAATTGATGACCTTAGATTTAATTAAATCAATGATTTGGAATTTATTTAATTGGGAGAAATTATTTAATTTGGTGATTCAGATTTAAATTAATTACGTTTAATTTAATTTAACGGGTGTCGTATTTTGAAGTGGAAATAAGAAAATTTTATAAAGTTACTCAGATGGTTATGTTGAGTTCACGGTTGGTTTTGAAGGGGTCAAAATAGTTAAAAAAGTGTACCCGGAGGTACAGTTTGCGTCCCAGGTTGATTTTGGACCAATCCAACTCCGTTTAAGGACATTTCGATCATTTCGGAGTTTTAGATGTAGACCACTCCGAAAATATTAAGTATATATATGCCATTATAGAGAAGGACTAGGGTTAACACAATTACACTAGAAAAGAGGCCATTAGAGAGGAAGATGAAGAGGAAGCCAAAGCTTCCTACACAATTTTTTGCCCCAAACGTAAGGTTGTCGAGATTGGAGCTAGGGGAGAACCACCACACCATCATCCCAGTGAATTTCAGACCTGCTCTTGAGAGGTAAGTATTTAAATGGAAATTTATTTTAAGCACGCTATAATACCCATGTATAATAGGGTTTGATTTCATGTTTTTGCAAGAATTAATACGATTTTGGGTGGGTTTAATTCATCAATTGAGATAGAAATGCATGTAGAGATATTAATTTGTGTTTATAACATGAAATCATATGATTTAGGGTAATTAGAACGAATTAAATTCGGGTTCTTGATGAACAAACTTAAGGAACACATAATCTAGGGGTTTTGTGTATTAAGGATGTTGATTAGTTCTTGGGTGGATTTCGCATTATTTTGATGATAAATTTATGTTAGAAATAGTCCCTAGATTTATATTTAACGTTTGGTTATGATGGGAGAGATTTATAGATGGTTTCATGAAGGTTTTATGTGTAAAAATGGAGGAAAAATGAGTTAGAGAAGAGGGAGGATCGTCGTTTAGCAGCAGACCGGACCGGTTCGATTTTGAAGCTAGATCGATCCAATTTACATGATTGTCCAAATGAAATTTTAAGATCTTTTTGTTATGACGGCTTGGGCACCAACCTCGTATTTTTCTCATTTTTGGAATTAGTTATGATTTTTCTACGAAAGGGTATCCAAGATCGAAATTTGTAGTCAGATTTTAAATCGGGGTGTAAAATCAGTAATGAACAATACAAGAAACTTTGGTGAATGATTAGTAATCATGAGAAGAGTTGGAAAAGGTCAGTTGGCCTATGTTGGGGTTGTGACTTAGTCTTATCGCGAGGATTAAGACGAGAATAAATTGGGAGGAATTATGTCATAATTTCTCAGGGATAAAGATAAAGAATTATGAAAATTTCGAACGAATAAAGAAATAGACGAGTAGGGTAAATATTGTTTTAACTGTTGAAATTAATAAAAGGGTAACTAGGGCCCTTAGAGTTGGGTGAATACTCAAATAAATACGATAATGGGAATAAATCTTAAGGCAATATGTATGGTGAGTATTCGAGAGGAATATACTATGTACGAGCATGGATAATTAGGTTGTGTGTATACCTTCTAATTTAATTATAGGCAGAGTAAATACCTATTATGTACTTGATTAATGAGTTCGATGAGACATTCCAAACCATGTTTGAAGAAACATTACAAACTAATTTTATTGATGAGTTTCATGAGATATTCCGAACCAATGTTCGATGAGACATTGTGAACAATGTTCGATGAGACATTCCGACCAAGTTCGTGGAGGCATTCCGAACTAACTTGATTGATGATTTTGAGGAGACATTTTGAACTCATTTCGAGGAGACATTCTGAACTAATAGTCCTTAATGTGTGATACGGGGACATGAATGCAAAGTATGCACTTATAATATATATTGTGTGTGAAATATATATTGTATAAAAAGCATACTTACATGTGATAGTAGTGAGATTAGATGGTGTTTAACTGAATTATGTTTTGTACTACTTATCCGTGACAATAGTGAGACTAGATATTGTGTATCTAGACAAAGATTAATCTTCTTATGTGTGTTAGTAGTGAGACGATATAGTATGTATTTAAAAAACAATTAACCAACTAAAGAGTAAATTGTAAGGAGATTTAATAGTGTACATCTAAATAATGATGAATCTACTAATGTGTGAATAGTAGGAAGATAAATAGTGTATATCTAAGACAAAGTTTAAGTAGCGAAATTTAAATTGTAAGGCTTGAACAATAACATACGTGAAATGGTCACTTGGGTTTAATAATAACATAAGAGACATGTTAATTATTAAGAGGATTCGGTAGCGTACTGTATGGTCGGTAATGGTGAGTTACGGAGAATCGTAACTAATGATTTTTGGCAATTAAGAGTATTCAATAGCATACTGTATGGGTGGTATGGGTGATCCAGACTGATTTAAGGTTTATTAGATACTGGTAACCTAGTTGCATTGGGTAGAATGACTAGGCAGGGTTGAGTGAGAAACATTAGGTGCGCACTATAGATGAGAGGTGAGGAGCTCGAGGGAGTGTTCGCAACCTAACATATGTATCTAATAACTATTTATTTAAATTGAAATTTAAATGCTTGCTAAATATTTTCAAATGATTTTTACTTGGGATCGGACCCGTACTTGCCAAATATTTTTCAAAAACCTTTTCGGTGTCCAGCCACAGGTACGCCAAGTAGGATGATCTGTTCCAGGAATGTGTAGCTACAACACTTTTGGATGCTCCCAGAATTTGGACTTAGTCACTTCGGTTACTTTATTCCTAGAGTAGGATGCAACTCAAGTTTCATTTGGGAATGTTTCCCATCAGTATTCTACTTCAGTCAGATTTTATATTCTTGGTATTTTATTGCTGTTGGATTTTATCAGTCTTTGTTTTTGGACATTTATTTAGCCGATGGTTTATTTGGCACATGATTATGTTAAATTGTTTTATTTAGACTCATACATATTTATTTGATTGGCTTACTTATATTTTCGGCATGTTTTTTTTGTGCAATTAAAGATAAAATTTACACCAACTTTTTGAATACTAGGTGGTTAGTTAAATGTTTAAAAAGTTTTCGACAGTGATGCTAAGAATGAACCAAACATGAATCCTGGTTTAATTTATTAAAGGCCTGAACACCCGATATTTAATTAGGCGGGGTGTCACAGATGGTATTAGAGCATCATGTTCTAGTGTCCTTAGGATATTTACTGATCTTTACGTTACACCTTAGCATTCTTTGATGTAGATCCTTATGATATGATTGTTTTATCCCTATACGTATGCAACCTATATTTTAATATTATTAAGTATAGTTGATGTGATTCATATACGAGTTCAGTTGATCTCCGTACACTGAGCAATATGGCACGACCAGCGAGGGTTGTTACAAGAACTGATGGGGAGAGGAGAGGCAGAATACATAAAGTATTATGAGAACGGTGATTGCGAGAAAAGTCACCAGGACTATTATTCGGGCAGATGATGATATGATAACCACTCAGGGATAGTAGTTTCCCCAAGCACTCTCGTAGAGAACGATGGCATTATTTCAGATTCACCTAGCGTAGTAGGTTGGGGGGGGAATCAGGGGGACTTTTTCAAAGAGTCATCTTTAAGAATCTAAGAAAAAGAGAAAGTATGATGGACCAATGAAGGTAATCCAAAGGCAATGGTGTAGGGTGGAACGCAGCGACACCCAGGACAAAATTTAGGACAAAATAATTTTCTCCTAGGAGCAGCGTTGTGATGAGAAGATATAAAACAATGGTGAGAGAGAAGATGATATGTTTTTTGAAATTCCTTTATAAGGGGAGAAGTATGTAATACCCCGTATTTCTGAGGATATAGAATTTAATTAAATTGATGATCTAGGATTTAATTAAATCAATGATTTGGAATTTATTTAATTGAGAGAAATTATTTAATTTGGTGATTTAGATTTAAATTAATGTAGTTTAATTTAATTTCACGCTTGTCGTATTTTGAAGTGGAAATAAGATGATTTTATAAAGTGTCTCAGATGGTAATTTTGAGGTCATAGTTGGTTCCTAAAGGGTCAAAATAGTCGAAAAAGTGTATCCGGAGGTATAGTTTGGGTCCCATGGCGATTTTGAACCAACCCGACACTGTTTAAGGTCATTTTGGTCATTTGGCAGTTTGATATGTAGAGAACTCCGATAATATTAAGAGTATATCTACCATTAGAGTGAGGTGGATAGGGTTAACACAATCACAATAGAAAAGAGAGGCAATTGGAGATGAAAAGGAAAAGAAAGCCAAAGCTTCCTACACAGTTTTCACCCCGAACGCAAGGGAATCGAGATTGGAGCGAGGGGAGAACCACCACACGATCATTCCAACAAATTTCAGACCTGCTATTGAGAGCCAGGTTTATAAATGGCAATTCTTTTAAGCTTGTTATAATATCCATGTAGTATAGGGTTTGATTTCAGGTTTTTGGAAGAATTAATATTATTTTGTGTGGGTTTAATTAATCAATTGAAATAGGAATGCATGTTGAGATATTTCTTTATGTTTATGGTACGAAATCAGAGGATTTGGGGTAATTAGAATGAAATAAATTTGGGTTCTTAATGACAAAACTTGAATTTTTGTGTATTAAGGATGTTGATTAGTTATTGGGTGAATTTCGTATAATTTTGATGATAAATTTACGTTAGAAAGAGTCCCTAGACTTATATTTAATTTTTGGTTATGATGGGAGAGATTTCCAGAAGGTTTGATGTGTAAAAATGGAGGAAAAATGAGTTGAAGAAGAGGGAAGTTCCCTGTTCAACAACAGATCGAACCGATTTACCTGATTGTCCAAAAAACAGAACTTTTAGATCTTTTCGCTAGGATCGAGTGGCCACCGACCTCGTATTTTTTTTATTTTTTTAAATTACTTGTGATTTTTTTACGAAAGGGTATCCGAGATTGAAATCTTTAGTCCGAAATTAAATCGGGGTATAAAATAAGTAATGATCGATACGAGGAACTTTGGTGATACATTAGTAATTACATGAAGAGTTAGGAAAGATCAGTAGGCTTATGTTGGGTTTGTGCCTTTGTCTTATCATGAGTATTTATACGAGAATAAATTGGTTGGAATTATTTCATAATTTATCAGAGAGAAAGATAGCGAATTACGAAAATTTCGAATGAATAAATAAATAGACCAATAGGGTAAATACTGTTTTAACTACTGAAATTAACAAAGGGGTAACTAGGGCCCTTAGAGTTGGGTGAATACTCAAACAAATATGATGTTGGGAATAAATCGCAAAGTAATATGTGCAGTGAGTATTCGAGACGAATATACTACGTACAAGCACGTATAATAGGTTGTGTGTATACCTACTAATTTAATTATAGGTGGGGTAAATACATATTACGTACTTGATTAATGAGTTCGAGGATACATTCTGAACTAAATTGATTGATGAGTTTGATGAGACATTCCGAACCAATGTTCAATGCGATATTCCAAATAATGTTCGATGATACATTTTGAACCAAGTTCGATGAGACATTCCGAACTAACTTGATTGATGAGTTCGATGACACATTGCGAACCCAGTTTGATGAGGCATTCTGAACTAATAGTCCTTAATGTGTGATACGGGGACATGAATGCAATGTATGTACTTATAGTATATATTTTGTGTGAAATATATACCATATAAATAACCTACTTATGTATGATAGAAGTGAGATTAGATGGTGTATACCAGAATTATATTTTGTACTACTTATGGGTGATAGTATTGGGACTAGATATTGTGTATCTAAACAAAGATTAATCTACTTATGTGTTTTAATATTGCGATGAGATAGTATGTATATAGAGAATAATTACCCTACTAAAAAGTAAATAGTAGGGAGATTTAATAGTGTACATCTAAATAATGATGAATCTACTAATGTGTGAATATTAGGAAGATAGATAGTGTATATCTAAGATAAAGTATAAGTAGAGAAACTTAAATTGTAAGGCCTGAACAATAACATAGTTGAAATGTTCACATTTGTGTAATAATAACGTAAGAGATATGTTAATTGTTAAGGGTGTTCGATAGTGTACTGTATGGGCGGTATGGGTAAGTTAAGGAGAATCTTAACTAAGGATTTATGGTAATTAAGAGTATTCGGTAGCTTACTGTATGGGCGGTATGGGTGCGCCAGATTGATTTGAGGTTTATTAAATACTGGTAACCTAGTTGTGTTGTATAGAATGACTAGGTGGGGTTGAGTAGGAAACACTAGGTGCACACTAAAGATGAGGCGTGAGGAACTCATGGGAGTCTTCGTTGCCTAACATGTCTATCTAATAATTGTTCATTTAAATGATTGATAATTATTTTCAAATGATTATTTCTTGGGCTCTGACCCGTACTTGAAAAATGTTTTTCCAAAACCTTTTAGGTGTCCAGCCATAGGGACGCCAAGTAGGATGATCTGTTCCGAGGATACGTAGCCGTGGTAATTGTGGATGTTTACAAAATTTGGACTTAGTCGCTTCGATTATTTCATTCCTAGGGTAGGATGGATAACAAGGTTTCATTTGGGCATGTTGTGCCTCAGTATTCTAATTCAGTTAGATTTGATATCCTGGGTATTTTACTTCCGTTGGATTTTATCAATCTTGGTTTTTGGACATTATTTAGCCGATGGTTTATTCGGCACATGATTCTACTAATTGTTTTGTTCACACTCGTATATCATTGTGTGATAGGTTTACTTATATTTTCTGCATGTTGTGTTTGTGTAATTAAAGATAAATTCGGCCCCAACTTTTTGAATACTATGAGATTAATTAAATGTTAAAAAAAATTGACAGTGATGGTAAGAATGAACCAAATGGGAATCCTGATTTAATTTAATAAAGGCCTGATCAGCCGGTATTTAATTAGGCAGGGTGTCACAAATGGTATCAGAGAATCAGGTTCTAGTCTCTTAAGGATCTGTGCGATTTTTTACATTTCAGCTTAGCGTTATTTGATGTAGAGCCTTATGACAGGATTGTTGTATTCCTCTACGTATGCGACTTACGTTCTATTGCTTTTAAATATAGTTGATGTGATTCATATACGAGTTTTATTGGTCTCCTCACACCGAGAAATATGGGACGACCAATGAGTGTTGTTAGAAGGACTATAGGAGGAGAGGGGAGGACTAAGACATCGAGTATTCTGAGAATGGTGATTCTGAAAAAATTCACCACGATTATTATTTCGCAAATGACTGTAGGATAACCACTGGAGGACAGTAGTTTCCCCAAGCAACGTCGTAGAGAATGGTTGTATTATTTCAGACTCACCCAGCGTAGTAAGTGTGGGAGACTCAGGGGGACTTTTTTCAAGAGTCATATTTAAGAATAAGAGAATGAGAGAAAGTATGATGGACCAATAGATGGAGGTAATACAACGGCAATGGTGTAGGGTGGAGCGTAGCGACACCCTGAAATAAATTTAGGACGGAATTATTTGCTCATAGGAGCAGCGTTGTGATGAGAAGAGTTACGCACCCCATATAAGGAAGTAGATATGGAACGATAGCGAGAGAGACGATGACGTGTTTTACGAAATTCCTTTGTAAGGGGAGAAGTATGTATTACCCCATATTTTTGAGGATATTGGACTTAATTAAATTGATGATCTAGGATTTTGTTAAATCGATGATTTGGAGTTTATTTAACTAGGAGAAATTATTTAATTTAGTGATTTAGATTTAAATTAATTCAGTTTAATTTAATTTCACGCGTGTCAGATTTTGAAGTGGAAATAAGATGATTTTATAAAATTACTCAAATGGTAATTTTGAGGTCACGCTTAGTTCCAAAAGGGTCAAAATAGTCGAAAAAGTGTACTTGGGGATATAGTTTGGGTCCCAAGGAGATTTTGGACCAACTCAACACCGTTTAAGGGCGTTTCAGTCATTTGAGAGTTGAGATTTAGAGAATTCCGAAAATATTAAGTGTTTATATTCCATTAGAGAGAAGGAGCTTGGGTTAACACAATCAAAATATAAGAGAGTAAATTGGGGAGGAAGAGGAAGAGAAAGCCAAAGTTTCCAAATGCAAGGAAATCAAGATCGGAGCGTTGTAAGAACCACCACACGATCATCCCAATGAATTTCAGACCTGCTATTGAGAGGCAAGTATTTAAATGTAATTTTTTTTAAGCATGTTATTATACTCATGTTGAATAATATTTGATTTCATGTATTTGGAAGAATTAATACGATTTTGGGTTATTTAATTCATCAATTGATATAGGAATGCATTTAGAGATATTCCTTTATGTTTATGACACGAAATCAGAGGATTTGGGGTAATTAGAACAAATTAAATCTGGTTTCTTGATGAACAAACTTGAAGAACCCATAATATCGGGTTTTGTGTATTAAGGATGTGTATTAGTTTTTAGGTGAATTTCCTATAATTTTGAAGATAAATTTTCATTAGAAATAGGCCCTAGACTTTTATTTAATGTTTGGTTATGATGGGAGAGATTTACAGAAGGTTTCATGAAGGTGTGATGAGTAAAAATCGAGGGAAAAAAAGTTGGAGAAGAGGGAGGTTTGTTGTTCAGCAGCAGACCGGACCAGTTGGATTTTGAGGCCAGATCGGTCCGATTAACCTGATTGTCCGATAATGAATTTTTTAGATCTTTTCGATACAACCGCGTGGGCGCCGATCTCATATTTTTCTTTTTTTAATTAGTTATGATTTTTCTACGAAAGGGTATCCGAGATCAAAATATGTTGTTAGAAATTAAATCGGGGTATAAAATCAGTATTGAATGATACAATGAACTTTTGTGATAGATTAGTAATAATGAGAAGAGTTGGGAATGGTTAGTAGTCCTATGTTGGGGTTATGCCTTAGTCTTATCGGGAGGATTAAGACGATAATAAATTGGGAGGAATTATGTCATAATTTATAGGAGAGAATGATAAAGAATTACGAAAATTTCAAATAATAAATAAATAGAACAGTAAGGTAAATATTGGTTTAACTACTAAAATCAATAAAGGGTTAACTAGGGCCCTTAGAGTTGGGTGTATAGTCAAATAAATACGATAGTGGCAATAAATCGTAAAGTAATAAGTACGATGTGTATTCAAGAGGAATATACTACGTATGAGAACGGATAATTATGTTGTGTGTATACCTACTAATTTAATTATAGGTGGGATAATTACCTATTATATACATTAATCAGTTTGAGGAGACATTCCGAACTAACTTGAGTGATGAGTTCGATGAGACATTCCAAACCGATGTTCAATGAGAGATTCCGAACCAAGTTCGACAAGACATTCTGAATTAACTTGATTTATGATTTTGATGAGACATTCTGAACCCAGTTCGATGAGACATTCCGAACTAATAATCCTTAATGTGTGATATGGGGACATGAATGAAAAGTATTCACTTAGAGTATATATTGTGTGTGAAATCCTCCTCTTGGTTCCACATAAGTCAGTTAAAATAACATAAATTGCGAATAAAGATTCACCTAAGTAAGTACTCATTATTGATTCAGTTGATACAAGAGTGGTTGTGGGGATTAAATAATCACCGACCACAGTGTAGTCAGCCATAGAAAATTATGGAATAATGGGGAAATTATTGTCTAATACAACTATTACTTAGTAGGAAATAATGTCGGATGTTATCCAATGGGGAAAAAACCAGTTGGAGTTTGCATGTTCTAAACAGTTTGTATCCGTGCAGATTACCCTCGAAATATCTTCACTTTCTTTTACAATAAGGCTCTACACATAATAAAAAGGCCAATGAGTAACAGAAGTTAAATTAACTTAATTAACTTTAAAAAATGGTGAACAACATACAAAGAGATAAGTTATGGACATGCAAAGGAAGACATGTGTAGTCTTCTCCACTGAGTAACCCTAAAAACACCAAGACATCATTGTTAGTGTCTTTGTATGATATGTTCTATCCAAGTTAGAATACTTTTAGATTTATCTATGGCTTGAAAATTGTAAGTGTCATACCTAGAGAAAGTCCTTAGGTTATAACAATACTTAATTTTTTTCAAACCCAAATTAGTCTCACAAATCCAGTTAATAGCCACAGTTCCTATTGTTGTACGAAAGAAACTTTCGTTTGCTTGAACTAGAAGTGTTCCATAAAAATGGAGTACTTCTACCAACAATGTGGAAAAGGGAAATAAACTCCCCCTTAAATCTTTGCAATATTCATAAAATGTGCCTCGTTGTCAATGTCATAAACATATTCTTATTCAATCAATGTCCTCATATGAATGTTGATGAGATTGAGATATTTAAAACGAACTATTTAAAAAAAATGGTCACCTCGTAGTTTCTCAAATGATTAGACATGGAAAAAAGGTTAATAAAGGGATCATAATAAGAAAAAGAATATAAGAGAAGAGGGATTGAAACTATATAGACAGAAAGTAATAAAGTGTGCCAGAGAAAATGAACAATAACAAGAAAGTATAAAGGTCTTCTAAACCCTTATACATATTACCGCCAAAGAAGTCAATGTATCATATATCCTTGGATAGAGATCCCCACTACAGTTGACCCCTTCTTAACGCACTCCAAATGGAATCGTTAACTACGGCATAATCCTAGGCATAGGGATTACACACGTCAATAAAAATAATTGTGAATGTGTATCCGGTAACTCTTGACAAAACCCACACTGGTACATGTGTAATTAATGAGAAAATATTAAGCCGACCATGCCTAAATATCGCTCACTCCAATCCTGGGGCCAATTGAAGGAACATTTGGCCGATTACACCACGTGAGTGTAACACCCCGTATGTTTTGGAATATTTAAATTACACGTGTGCTCGTAATTTAATTAATTTGTGAATTAAATATAATTTAATAAATGTTAATTCGCGAATATTGGATTAATATTTACGTGTCATTATATTTATTTATATGATAAGTCAATGAAAATGTGTTATTATGTTATGTCGCAAATGGGTAAAATCGACGGGTTGACAATATCTCGCTCGGGAAGCACGTGCAGGGTTGTGTTGGGAATGATATGGTAAGTTTATGATAAGTGACTCATATCATTATTTTGAGTGTGTGGATGATCCGAAATGGGTCTAGATAGTGTGCATATGGTATCCAGGGGTTGTAATCAGTTTATGGGGAATTTGTGGGTAAACGGGACATGTATGGTGGTATTTGGGTCATTTTAATATTAAAACTTAACCTAATTTCGGTATTAGGGTAAGATTAAAGGATGTTAAATGAGGGAAGCAACCATTTGCTCATTCTAAATTACCTGGGGTTGAGAGGGAGGCCAATAAGAAGGTAAATTCAAGAGAAATCCAAAGAACATCATTTCGGGAAGAGATTGGGCAATTTCGGGTTTTGGATCATTACATATAGAGGATCTCAAGAAGCAATATCATAATTTGCTACTATTAGAGTAAAGTGTTTAACTTTCTTTGATATTATATGTTGAGTTTTAGTTCATAGCATAGTTTATTAAACAAATATGATTTTGGTTCACATATAAAAGGAGAAATTTTGAGAAAAATCTAAGATTGAATCATGTTATAAACATGTGTTATTGAATGATAAGATTACGAAATTGATTATGATTAGGATGTGAATTAATTATGGAAAAATTGATGTTGTATCACATGATTTACATGGTTATTAGATCAATTTATATGTGGAAACATGTATACTTATGTTCAAGATGGATAGGGTAATATTAACTTGTGTTGAGATGAAGATTGGAACTCATATGGGGTAAGATAGTGGGGGAATTTTCATCAAAAACCAAGCAAGTCTGCCTTGGGAATAACCCAGGGGTGAACCGGTTCGGATCACCTATTCGACCCAAGTTTGGTATTTTAATTATTTTCTGAATTGGTTTGGGTATGGATTATTTTAGGAGGTCCGTAATTGATTTTAAGACTTAAAAAAATATTTAGAGATGTTATTTTTAACTTGGGTTAATTGGGATGGTTCCCGGTTGTGGAATTATGGATGTTTAAGATGAATGGCACTCGAAAACTAATCAACAGATTCGGTTTGGAAATTCGGTTAATATTGGGATATGGGCCAGATGGGAATATCTAAGTATGCAGATTAAATATTAAAATTGTTAATCAATTAATTAAGGGATTACTTATGTACTCGGGAGTTGGGATTTGACTAGCAATTAAAGGATAATGCTATGAGTGACAGATGCACCGTTAGTCGATTTTTATTGTATATATGAACGCCTATAGAGACACTATATATATGTGTATATATATATATATATATATATATATATATATATATGCATGAACATATTTGTGTGATTAATATATGTGAAACATACCTGCTCTAGGGATGCTATCAGTGGAGGTTGCGAGTTGTGGGCGGATAACCCTGGCATTGACCAGTTGGTGTAAGATCGATTCCCCAGGTCATAGGTTGGTCACACGACCACTATATGTGAGTTTTACGTCTAGTGGGCTAATTTGGTATGGTTATGACCCATTCATGTATGATTATGATTGCCTCCAGTTTTATGTGTATGGTTTGGATTCGGTGGCGAGAATCTGACCCGGTGGTCCAGGTTGAGGTATTGTCCTTGAAGCCCGATAGCATCGTAGAAAAGGCATTCATGAAGTAATTCCCTTGGGAATGCAATTATACATATACAGCTAGTGATATATATTTATATGTATGAGACATGTGAAAAATAGGCCACTTAAGTTGTTTAGTAAAAGATTAAAATAGTTTAAATGGCTCCGAACAGTTTTTTAAAGAAAATCTTTCTACAAAACAAATTACCAACACGGGATGTGTATGAAAATTGTTATGAACGAGATATTTCTGGTATAGGTGACCAAGTTTTGAATTAGCATAAGATCAGAAGGGATGAGAGGAAGAATAAACATGCAAGTACACAAGTATTTTAACGTGGTAAAACCCGACCTAATTGGGGAAACATCTACGGAGGTATCTACACCTCAAACATAAAATTCACTAAAAACGAGTTATAAGGTTACAAACTATTAACAAACTAAACACACAATCGGACCTATACTAAGTTAAGAATTTATACCAGATCCATTAAGCAAATTTGACTTCTCTGAAGTTGTCTTATTTGTTATGCAGTTTTGCACATCTTTCTCCTTTTAGCTTTACGTCGACTCTAAGGTCAAAAATATCTCCACCAACACTGTGTTAGTGTTGTACTGTGAAATGTGTAGTGTGGTGTTGTGACTAACACATGCATGAAACACACACACAGTTATACAAGAAAAATTCCGACAAATTACAAATTTATTCAAAAAATGATATGCAAGATTCTGAACCACAATTCCTTGACAACTAGACGTCATTTTTTGTGATAAATCAAGTGAAAATATTTCTATTCAAAAAGAGCCAAGATCATATATACTTTATCTTATTTATTTACAAATCTATTTCACAAAATGTGATATATTAACTAGAAAGTATAAACGTCTCAAGATCTGAAAATTCTTTGAAGTCCATTTTTCTCAAAACATGAAACATAAGAGGGATTTGTTGGTTGAATGTTTAATAAAAACATTTGAGTACCAAAACAACAAAAAAATAATGATTTCTAGATAAAGAAATCAAATTTAGCAAATCTAAGTGATATTTATATATAAAAAAAAAAGAATCAAATCTACACTTTCTATAAAAAAGAAATGGGATCTAACTTGGTGACCGGTTAGAAAAAAAAATTTAAAACAAGAGAGGAGATGATCTCAAACAAGAATAACTCTAAAAAACTCACAGGGAAATTTTTGGGAAATTTTGCAAGAGTTTGGCTACGATTTTCAATTTCTCATTGTTATTCTCTCTCTCTCTCTCTCTTCTATATTCTCTCTCAAACTCAGACTGCCCAAAGGTTGTAAATGTATAACCTAGGGTCTCTATTTGTATAAATCGATTATAAGATTTGGAATGAATGATCAAAACAACGACCGGGATTAAAACTTTCAAAACAAATGTAAATCTTATGGATATCATTGCAAAACTTTTAAAACCATTTTAATTCGCCCAATTAGTTAAGACATGGATTGAGTTAGAAAACATGCAGGCCATTGATGAATTTAATCCAACGGTTGAAAATATAGCTTAGTTATGTGAGGAAGAGAAAACACAATCTCAACCGATATAATGCAATCACGTGTAAGGCTTGGATTACACATAAAATGCGTGTTTTTAAACTCTTAAAAAATCCCACTTTGTACCCCACATTTTCTAACCGGTTTTGGTTCCTCCCCAGCCAAGGTTTTTAGGAATTAAAAGATATTTCAATAAAGCCGAAAACATTTTAAAATCTAAATTTTAAATGTTTAAAATTTTCTAAAAAATGTTTAAAAATCCTCAAAAAAATATTAGAAAATTATTTTGATGAGAATTAACACTCACACACCTAAAATAATATATGCTCAACTTAAAATATGCAATCCTAGGTGCAATGTTGGTATACTACCTTCGGGACCATTAAAGGATCTTTAATGTAGTGTTTGATATTCTTTGGTTGAAATGGATATGACTATAATTTTGTCACTATTTGCAAACTAGATGAGCTACTATGTAGTATAGACTCAAGTGAGTCAAAGATATAGGGTGCTTTAATCTCCCCCTTTGTAAATATGAGACAAAATCTCCTTTTTATCCCAATTTCCAAACTAGATGAGCTATTATATAGTATAGACTCTAATTTTGTCACTATTTCGTATGTAATAACATGCTCCTGACATACTTTTACTATCATCGGAACACCCAGCCCAATCAACATCGGTGTAACCGATTACAATAGTGGATGTGTGATGGTGTATCAAAGACCTAAGTTGAGAATTACTTTAATATATTTTATGATTCGCTTAACGCACGATAAATTACTCTCTTTAGGTGAATTCTAATATCTAGCGCATACACAAACGACAGACATAATGTCGGGTCTAGAGGAAGTTAGGTATAGAAGACTTCCTATCATGCTACAATAAAGTGTAGGATCAATGGATTTCCAATGTTCATCGTTAGACATTTTTACCAAAGCGTTCATGGGTGTCCTCGCATCTTTCGCATTTTCTAGGCCGAACTTCTTTACAATGTCTAAAGCATATTTGGATTGCGATATGAATAATCCTTCTGAATTTTGTTTGACCTGAAGTCCTAAAAACAATTGTAACTCCTGGATTAGAGACATTTGAAATTCTCCATGCATAACTTTGGAGAAGTTTTCAACCTCGATTAAGGATGTAGATCCAAAGATTATATCATCTACATAGACTTGGGCTATAACTACATTTTTGTCAAAATGTTTGACAAATAGAGTTGGATCATTACCACCTCTTCTAAAACCGTTATTTAATAAAAATGTAGACAATCGTTCTTACCAAGCACGAGGTGCTTATTTTAGACCATATCGAGACTTTTTTAGTCGATAGACATGATTCGGATGGTGAGGGTCAATGAACCATTTGGGTTGTTCTACATAGATTTTCTCAGTTACAACACCATTAAGAAACACATACTTTACATCCATTTGATAAAGAGTCAATGACAATCTATAGCTAAGAGTAAGCGAACAGACTCAAGGTGAGCGACAGGTGCAAAAGTTTCCTCAAAATCTATTCCTTCAATCTGAGAGTAGCCCTGGTCAACTAATCTATCCTTGTTTATAATGACCATCCCAGACTCATCTGTTTTATTTTTTAAAATGCAACATGTGCTAATAACCTTTTTATTTTCTAGCCTGGGTATAAGATACCATACGTCATGAGCGACAAATTGAAGAAGTTCTTCCTGCATTGCACTTATCCACAATGAGTCACTTAGGGCTTCATTTACATTATTTGGTTCCATAAGAGACACAAAGCAAGCATAGTGAGCAAAATTACGTAGCTGGGATCTTGTATGAACAAGCTCGGTAGGGTTACCAACCACACTGTCTAGGGTATGATCTTTTGAAACCCAGTTGGGCACCTCAGGGCTCTCAGGTGGTAAAGGATCATCTATCTCTAGAGAGTCTCTATTTAAAATATTTTTAAACTCATCCACGATAGTTGGCCCAGTGGGTTTACTCTCAACATTAGTGTAACTAACAATCACATTAATGGATTCCATTAGGGTTTTGGTACGAAGATTATAGACACGATAGGCTCTTATATTGGGAGAGTAACCTAAGAAGATGGCTTTATCACCTCTGGTTTTGAATTTGGTCAAATGTTGTCTGTCCTTACAAAAATATCAAACACTTCCAACGATTCTAAAATACTTTAGGTTAGTTTGCTTCCCGTACCAAAGTTCATAAGGTGTCTATTTGGTAACTTTCCTAAGGGAGACTTTTTTTATAATATGATAGGAAATCCTAACAACTTCAACCCAAAAATACTTAGAGTGTCCTTTGGCATGAATCATTACTCTTGCCATTTCTTGAATAGTCTTATTCTTTCTTTCAGCTATACCATTTTGCTTAGGGGTTTTAGTAGCGCTAAATTCGTGTTGATATCCATTGTAGGTATAATATTCAGTTACTCCTATGTCTTTAAACACTCACCTCGATCACTACAGATACAATTTACTTGACAATCCTTTTCGTTCTCAATACGTAAGAGAATTTTTAGAAATTCTTGAAAGGTGTCGGACTTTTGTTTAAGGAAAACTATCCAACTAAAATACGTAAAATAATCAACCATCACTAAAATGTAGTTATTGCAACATAGTCTAACCGTTATAGCAGGACCCATAAGGTCCATATGGATGAGTTCTAGAGGTTTAGTAGTCAATACATCTTTGACTTTTCTATGTGCAGACTTAGCCATTTTTTCTTCTTGGCAAGGCCCATAAACAATGTTTGAAATAGGTGTTATTTTTGGAAGACCTCTAACAATTTCTTACGAACACAATTTACCAAGGCTATCAAAATTTATGTGACCCAACCTATTATGCCAAATCTCATTGTCATCCATTCTGGCAATGTTACAAACCTCATTACTTGGATTAACTGTGTAACAGTTATCTATAGTACGAAGGCTTGTAATAATGTATTCACTATTTTCATTTCAAAATTTTCAATTATTCTTTGCAGATGTGATAGTATAGTTAGATTCCCAAAATTGTGATATACTTAGTAAATTTGCTTTTAGACCTTTTACTAAAAGTACATCTTCTAAAGCAGGTAACCCTTTTTCATGGAGTGTCCCTTTACTAATGATGTGGGCTAATACACCATCACCAAACAAAACTTTTCCTCCTAAGAAGCTAGTTCTATTTCAGAGTTTGGTATAATTCTAGATCATTTAGAACATCCTGAATCTAAATACCATCCAGATGTTATGTGCTCGGCTTTCAAAGCACTGATCACTATATTACATCTCATCTAGGGTATTAATTCATCCCTTGTAACCTAAAATGCTCTGGATTTTAAGTGTTTGGACCAATTATCTTGAATACTGTATAATTTTCCAGCATTAGCCTTTTCTTTAAAATATTTTTGCGCATATTTTTAGTTTTCTCAAATCACTGAGCATTTGGTTTAGTCATGAATCTAGGGTTCCCTATTGTTGATGATCTTTTAGTATTAGATCTTTTCTTCCTATTACGATAATTAGAGTTCTTATCTAGTTGCCTAGGAAGAATATAGTTAATTCTACCTTTTCTAGAATAGTTGAAGTTATGATAGACAGTTGAACGAAAGACCAATTTATATAGATGTTTAGCAAAAATCCATCAAAAGAATGTCCATAGACATCATAATATGAGAAATAAATATGTCTCGTAAAAGTCTTATCCCTATGAAGACTATTAAACATGGATTTACCTCGAGGTTGGACTCTAGCCTTATTCCTAAAGGGCATGGGTTGGAAAGACGGATCACATTTTCTTATGGGAGGAGAAACGTATTTAGCCTTATGTTCAACATTAAGATGAGAAGTGTTGGCCTTACCAATGTCTATCATTTTTTGTTTTAAATCAAAATCATTTTTCAAGGCTTGAAAGTCTCGACAAGTTTAAATAGGTCTTTTACCACCGGACACAAACTTAGTAGTTTCAAAATTTTAGTTTTTTTGTGAGTATTGGGCAAAATCCTATTCCAGTTCTGTCATCGGCATTGGTTTTACTTTCGACAACAAAATCTTCAAAACAGTTTGAGTTATATTCAAATTTAGCAATTTTTTTTAAGACTATTGATGTCTTTTCTTTAGTTTGTTCCAATTCTAACAACGTCCCTTTACATTTCTTCTCCATAATTTCATTTGATTCAGATAATGCTTTGATTTTTTGTACAAAAGTCTTAGTCTCATTCTCATGAACTAGACATTGTGAGGTGTAATCTTCACCATTCTTCTTGACCATTTGTCTTAGGGATTCTATTTTCATGGTAAGTTCCATGACTACTTTTTCTAGTTTAGTGCTTTTCTTTAAGGTTTTCGTGTATAGTGTGTGAATGTCTAGGAGGTCATCATTGTCCGAGTCACTAAGTGTGCAGTGTGCAGTGTCCCCTAACGATTCATTTTCAGGACTCTCACAGATGTTTACAGCATTAATAACACGATCCCTTTGAGTCACATACACCGCATTAGAACTACTAGTGGATTCTATGTGAGTATAATTCTCAAGTAACAAATAAGATAAACCATTAGGAACAATATCATTCAACATAGCATGATTAGAGATACTATTATCAGATTCATTATTAGTTATAGGCCTATCACCAATGTAAATAATTTTGGCAAAGAATGACATACAAGGTTCAAAAGAATTAGATGAATCAGGCTCATCAGTTTCTGATTCTCTTGAATCATCCCAGGTCTTGCACAAATTAGCCTTATTGTTTTTGTTACTTTTATTCAAATTAACTATATAATAATTGGCCATATGTCCTAATTTCCCACATCTAAAGCACCCAATATTTTTTAGGTCTTTTCCAGGTTTGTTTTGGTTATCAATCTGGTGTTTGTCATGTCTTTTCTTATAAGGCCTATTATTAGAAAACTTTGAATAAGTAGGTTTACCTTGTTTATCTGCAACTTTATTTCGAAATTTAAATATTCTCTTAAATTGTTTAGACATTAAGGCAATATGATTATCCAAATTGTCCAAATTATAGTCCTCGTCATAATCTAAGTGAATATCAGGTAAATTGAACTCAGGTTTGGTCAACTTAGAGGAGAAGACAAGATTAGAGATGGTTGTTTCTTTTGGGACTGAGTTTTCTGTTCTTAGCTTGCTACTAAGGTGTTCAAGTGTTGAAATTGGATCATCCATCTCCTCAATGGCATAGCGCTTGTTATCAAACTGTTGTGGAAGTGGCCTTAGAATTTTAGAAACAATTTCCTTCCTATCATAAATTATTCCATTAGCATGTAGCTTAGTCACTATGTATCTTAATCTAATATAGAATTCATTAAATGACTCAGTCTCAGTCATGATGAAAGTGTTGTACTTCTGGATTAACACTTGGGTTTTAGCAGCTTTAACAAGTGTGTCTCCTTTATGTGCAATCACTAAAGTGTCCCAAGCTTCTTTCGAAGTATAACAGGAAGATATTCTCTTGAATTCATGTTCATTTATAGACATGAATATGGAATTTTTTCCTTTATTATTACTAAGTGAGGCATGTTTCTCTTCTTTAGTGTATTCACAAAGTAGTTTCCTAATCATTTCATTACTTCCGTCTGTTGTTGGTTTACTAGGATAAGTGTATCCATTTTCAATAGCATCCCAAGCATCGTCTCCTAACGTACCTTAGATGAAAGAAACTATCCTCACTTTCCAGTAAGGGAAGTTGGTTCCATCAAAGAAAGGGGCCTGGAAAGGTTACCTAATCTATCAAATTTCTCCTCAATTGTTTGTTTTGAAAAAATAATTTCAAAAACCCAAGATCTAAAAAGATTTTATAAAACCAACGATTTGATACCAATTGAAAAATAGGCAACTTAAGTTGTTATATAGGATTAAAATAATTTAAATGGTTCCGAACAGTTTTTTTAAGAAACTCTTTTTACAAAAAAACTTACCAACATAAGATGTGTATGAAAATTATTATGAACGAGATATTTCAGGTATAGGTGACCAAGTTTTGAAAACCAAAACTAATTAAGTTCTAAATAAGAACAAGATCAGAAGGGATGAGAGGAAGATTAAACATGCAAGTACACAAGTATTTTAACATGGTAAAACCCTACCCAATTGGATAAACATACACGGAGGTGTCAACACCTCAAAAACAAAATGCACTAAAAACGAGTTATAAGGTTACAAGCTATTAAAAAACTAAGCACACAACCAGACCTATACAAGTCAAGAAATTATACCAGATCCATTAGACAAATCTGACTTCCCTAAAATCTCTGAAGTTGTTCTGCAGCTTTGCACCTCTTTTTCCATTTAGCTTTACGTCGACTCTAAGGTCAAAAATCTCTCCACCAACATTGTTTCAGTGTTGTAGTGTGAAATGTCTAGTGTGGTGTTTTTCCTAACACATGCATGAAACAAACACACACTTATACAAGACAATATTCCTAAAAATTACAAGTGTCTTCTAAAAATGATATGTAAGATTCTGAATCACAATTTCTTGAAAACTAGACTTCCAATTTTGTGATGGATTGAGTGACAACCTTTCTATTCAAAAGGATCCAAGATCCTATATACTTTCTCCTATTTATTTAAAAATTTATTTCACAAAATGTGAAATATTAACTGGAAAGTAATAACATCTCAAAATCTGAAAAATCTTTGAAGTCTATCTTTCTCAAAACTTGAAATATCAGAGGGATTTGTCGACTGAATGTTTAATAAAAACATTTTGGTACAAAAACACCAACAAATAATGTTTTCTAGATAAAGAAATCAAACTTAGGAGATCTAAGTATTTTTATCCCAAAAGAATCAGGTCTACACTTTCTATGAAAAAGAAATGAGTTCTAACTCGGGGACTAGATTGGAAAAGAGATTTAAAACCAGAGAGGAAATGATCTTGAGCAAGAATAACTCTCAAAAACTCACAAGGAAATTTTTTGGGAAACTTTTGCAAGAGTTTGGCTATAATTTTCAATTTCTCCTTGTTATTCTCTCTCTCTCTTTTCTCTCTCAAACTCAGACTGCCCAAAGGTTGTAAACGTATAACCTAAGGTCTCTATGTGTATATGCAGATAGAAGGATCGGGAACGAATGATCAAAACAACGACCATGATTAAAACTTGCAAAACAAATGTAAATCTTATGGTTGTCATTGCACAACTTTTAAAACCATTTTAGTTGTCCCAATTAGTTAAGACTTGGATCGAGTTAGAAAACATGCAGGCCATCGATGAATTTAATCCAACGGTTGGAAATAGAGCTCGGCTATGTGAGGAAGAGAAAGCACAATCTCATCCAATATAATGCTAACACGTGTAAGGCTTTGATTACACATAAAAGGCGTGTTTTTAAACTCTTAAAAAATAACAGTTTGTACCCCAGACTTTCTAGCCAGTTTTGGTTCCTACCCAACCATGGTTTTTAGGAATTAAAAGATATTTCAATAAAGTGCAAAACATTTTAAAACCTAAATTTTAAATGTTTAGAAATTTCTAAAAAATGTTTAAAAATCGCCAAAAAATCTTAAAATTTATTTTTGATTAGAATTAACACTCACACCTAAATTAATATATGTGAAGTATAAAATATGCAATCCTAGGTGCAGTGTTGTTATACTACCTTTGGGACCATTAGAGGATCTTTAATGTAGTGTCTGAGATTCATTGGTAGCAAGGGATACCACTCTGATTTTGTCAATATTTCCAAACTAGATGAGCTACTATATAGTATAGACTCAAGTGAGTGAAAGATATAGGGTGCTTTAATGTGCTATCTAAGTGTATGTATATATGTGCTTGTTAAATATATTTACAAGCGAATTAAAGGATTATGCTAATAGTAAATTTAAATGCATCTGGGAGAATAACTCGGGGATGATACATGTATATAAATATAAATGGGTGTTATATGTATAAGCGAACTTAACGAATGTGTGAACATTGAATTAATAATTAACATGATGTTATGTGAAACAAATTCATAAGATTCTAAATGAGGTTTATAATGCATAAGAAAATGTGGAAGCTTAGTGAGAATTTTAAACTATATGCGTGACATAAGTTAGAGTATAGGATTAAGATTAATGTTGAGACTAATTAGGCAGGGTTGCGTAACTAGGGTGTTTAAAATACATGTGTTAGGTGTGCACCGTAAATGAGGGGCGAGGATTATTTCATGAGATTGCGACACCAGTGTAAATTTGAAAGATTGCATTTCATATTAATTAATGTATTTTAAACACTATAAAAATATTTTCAAAAGGTTTTAGGCTCTGACCCACAACAAAAATGTTTTCAAAACATTTATGTGCTCAGCCACACTGACGTCAGGCTTAGCTATCCTTCCAGTCAAATGATGTTCCAGCAGTTGCGGATGCTTGCAGGGATTGATTAAACACTTTTATCATTGTTCTCTAGATGGTGCTACATCAGGTTTTATCTCGAGCATATCGCCCAGTTGGTTAGTTGATGTGTTATGTAGTTTTTGTTTATTTGCTCTATTAGTCAGATTATGTATTGAGCTTCTTACCGAGAGTTATCAGTTAATTTATTTACTCCATCATATTCTGTATACATTGTGCTATAGTGGTGAATGCGAATCATATCATTTTCTTGGTTAGTTATGTGATTGAGAATTTTGTAAAATAAAGATAATGAGTTTTAACTTTGACACCAGTCCTAATAGGTTATTAGTAATTATATTGATTTTGATAGTAATGCTAAGAATGAACTAGATGAGATTCCTATTTTATTTTAGTATGGGATGGATCACCCATTATTGGAATAGGCAAGGTGTCATGGATGGTATGAAAGCATCATGTTCTAGTGTCCTTATGATCTCTGCAGACTTACTACATTTTTAGTGTTTTATTCTCTTTTATGTAGAGCCCTATGCATAGGACTGTTGATTCATATTGTGATTTACATTCTCCTGGTATTATGTGTAATGGAAATTAATCTTATACGAGTTAGGTTGGGTTTCAAATGTCAAACAGGAGAGGATGATGAGTGAGGGCCATTAGAAGTACCACAGTAGGACAGTCTTAATCGGAGCCATAAACTATTTGAAGGATAGTGACGGTAGTAAAGTTCTTAACTAATGTTTCTCAGGTAGTTAATGTTTCGTTGAACGTCATGGCATAGCAATTTCTCTAAGAACCGCTACATCATACAATGGTGGCAATTCCATCTCACCTAGTGTAGCCAGTGTGGGAGAGAGTTAGAAAGGCCTTTTAGAAGGGCCATCTGCTGAATTTCAGGGAAATGTAGACATTGTATTAACTAGCCTATAGAAGTAGTGAAACCAAAGGCATTTGCATATGGTTGAGTGCAATAACACTTGGAAACATATTTTGGAAACTTTTAATCTCTTAGGAACAATGTGGTAGTTGTGGGAATCAATCAACACATCAGGGGAGAGAGACATCTTGATTATTGGAGAATTTTGGGTGTGGTCTGTCCACCGGTTTTTCCCATCAACTGTTCCGATAGAAATGTGGAGGAGGTTTTCAGACTTCTCACATAAGGGCCAAATAGTGACTGATTACGAGAAAGAATTCGCTGATTTGGGGAACTTTGTACCTGACGAGGTGGATACGAAAGATAAAAAAGGCCCTTATGTTTGTTTATGGACTCACACGGAGAACTTATCGGCACTGATTGGGAAATATGATCTAATGACTGATGACGATATCTTCAAGATACACTTTCACATTGTCGAGATCATCACTTCCATGTCAGGGGAGCCGAGAGAGTAGGAGAGTCTAGACAATAGGTAAAGATTGGATGAACGGTGCTAGTGGAGCACCTCAAGGGGATACCAAGCAGGTGGAACAGTCTAAGGGATTTAGATAAGGGGAATTCTGATCGGGTGACGATGGATTTTGATAAGGTCATTAGGTCAAGCAATGGGTCCCACAAGCCCAGCAGGGCTAAGGGATTAATGGGGGTGGCCACTAGAACTCAGGCCACCAGGATTAGAGAGTAAGGCAGTCCTAACATGGCCAGTAGGGCCATAAACAGGGGTATTACACAAGAAAGTGTTTTACTTGAGGGGAGAAGGGCCACGTGCATCGAACTTATCTGCAATGAGCGAGTGGATAGGAGTAGGATGCCCAACTCGGGCAATAGTGGTAGTAATTTTTAGGTCAATTCAGACATGAGTATGGCATCCAGGAACTAGTTTAGCAACGAGTGTCATGGGAAACTTAAAGTATGAGTTTTATCCTTAGGTAAATGGGGTAATTTATATGTGACATAGGTGCATCACAGTATCTTTGTTATGACTAGATTCGCATGTGAGACGGGTTTAGTGGATGTATTATAGTATTGATGTTATGTCCCATCTTCGGTGGAACGGGTGTGGATACTGAGAGGATATGTTTTAGTCGATTTGTTCATTTTTAGTGATATAATATTTGAGTATGATGTTATCCTGGGTATAAACTTGTTAGCGATGGTGGACTGTACAATAAGGGTATTGTGTTCGTTGTTCAAGGGTAGGATGTGTTGTTTTTATGATGCCTTGCGTAAAAGAGGGTCGAACCAATATTTATATTATACTATAGATGAGAAATGCGAGAGTAATATCTTGTTATATTTTATCTCGGTGCGTACGGACTTTACTGTTGTGATTCGATGGATATTGGGTATACCGCTAAGTAGAGAGATTAAGCTCGCTATTATTTTATCGCTAGGGATTTAGTGATAGTGTGAGCGTTGTATTGTATGACTCATTCAGATATGTGGGAG
This sequence comes from Sambucus nigra, assembly GCA_949130495.1. Lineage (NCBI taxonomy): Eukaryota > Viridiplantae > Streptophyta > Magnoliopsida > Dipsacales > Adoxaceae > Sambucus > Sambucus nigra. Next base: position 11,224,374 of record OX422220.1, on the reverse strand, counting down.
TTAAGGGTTAGACTTATATGTCTGGGGACGGGATTTTAAGTGTCTTGGATATGTGCTTTGGGCCAAGGGATCTCGATGATCAAGAATTCTAAGTAATAGTGTATCGAGGGGTTCCTTATTTAGATTCTGCTTACGATACATCCCACGCATGAACCTGAGCGAACGATGGGAGTTGGGAGATATTGGATGTTAGGTCATCGATTTTGTATGTTAATTATATTACAGGTAGAGAAAATAGTTTGAGATGAGAGCCATTATATAACATAAAGCCAGTGGATTTGGGTAGTGTTGTTTGGAAAGAACTGAGGAACTTTTGCACACAAGTTCATAGGTGGGGAAATCCTGAGAACATTTAAGTTGTGATTAGTAGGGTAATCGGGCATACCCTTACTGGATTGCCACGTTGAGCATGCAGGGCTGACTTTGATATGAAAATGTTACGTTTGTGTTAATTGTGCAGATATGCATAGGATATAGGGTGTACGGGTTCCCTTGTAAGATTGATTTCATAATCGTTAGGGATAAGGGGACATGTAAATAAATGTGTCGAGTCGTAAGCCTGTATGGCAGTTTGAATCAGAATTAAAAAGTAAGATGGACCAAACTTCTTTTGGGGAAGAAGATAGTCCAGATATATATAGCAAGGAGAGATATCACACCTAAGATGGGTTGAACGACTATGAAGACAAAGGCGAGGGATCTCTCTTGCTAAGGGAGGAGCTAATAGTTTTGGGGAGATAGAACATATATGTACTCAGCCAAGATTTGAGAATGGTTTGCATTTAAATAGGTAGTTAATTTCACTAGAGGAAAAGGACGAAGTACGTGTGCAGTTATGGAGAAGATGTGTGGGTTACGATTTAGGTATACCTCGGGAAGAGGAGTAAGATGTACCACATAATCTGGGGTATAGAGCATGTGGATCAATGTGGATAGAGACATAATGAAATGGTCTCCAGGGGAACCACTTGTTAGAAGGAAAAGGGTGGTACAATGAAATCAACCAGAATTTTACAATATTTGGTGATTCTAGTGATGAAATCGATAGGCGGACTGATGGAGTTCAGTGTTGGGTTACCAATATCATGGAAATGTCAAGATTTGTTTGGGTTTGTGGAATTGGTTGACCGAAATGGAGCAGTTATTACTAATTTGGGTGAGTTACAACATTGGGCAGTGTGCTAGGTATTTCATTGAATAAATGGAATGAGCCAGCACATGGTGTCCCCCAACATTATTTTGGATAAGGATCACATCCTTAGGGCATAGCTCTGATATGGAATATCAGGAGGCGATGCGGATAGAGTCATGTTTAAGCAATGTGTATCACGTGTAGATCTAGGAGTAGATGGGAGGGGTGACTAATATATTGGAAAATGTGAGGAATGTGTATTATGGATTTTTGGGTAATTGGGAGGGGTAATTACCATTGGTATAGTTACACATAATAACACGTACCCGTTTATTATTGGCGAAATGACATTTGAGGCTTTGTGCATAAGACCTTATCGTCTTCCCTCTGGTTGGTTAGAGGTGAGGGACAATAATCTTCTCGGGTCAAACTCGATTTACAGTCCATTGATAAAAATTGAGTTAATTAGAAATTATCTCGTATAGTTCAGGAATGTCGTAAGAGTTACGTCGTCCCAAACTGTAGATTTTTGAAATCTGATGTGAGTGGTTAGATGTTATCACAGATGTCTCCCATTAATGGAGTTATATGGTTTCGTAAAATAGGGGAGTTGGCACCTGGGGATGTGGGTAATTTCCTTAATATTGAGAAGATAAAGCCAGTAGTATACAGGCTTGTCTTACTGGAGAAGTTTTAGTAGGATCACAACGCATTTTGTGTATCGTCGCCAAGGTGAGGCCTTAAGAATGATGTAGTATATTAGTATATAGTGAGTAGAACACCCTTATCACTAGTTTTAGATCGTAGTGAGTTTCCTTCAGTCAGTAAAGAACCTATGCTACCCCGCCCTAGAAATATGTATTTTTGATAATAAAAGTAGTTTATTCAGAAATATAATTGGAGAAACACATAAATAAGGGATTGAACTAGAATTGTACATAAAGTGACACGTCGCGCATAGGGGTTAATAATGAAATTTCATGTTGCATGGTCCGCATGAATGGACGTTTAAGTTCGTATGGTTATAATTAGTATATTAATGTACTAAGACACGAATTAGTCGAGGAAGGAATGTGACACGGATATGGTTAATATAATACGATAACAGTGCAAGTACATGACACAATAAAGCATCACGTTGCGTGATTTTTGTAGAAGCCCTCGAGGATGATAAAAATAATTTGAACATTTATTTAGGGCCCTAAAAATATATATCAAAATACCAGATGGAAAGAATTACAAAAAAATAAAGTTATTTTCACCATGGATGGTCGATTGTGGCTCCCTGGTCGGTCGACCGTGCCTACCTGGTCTGCCCACGGCAGGAAGGATTTCTATGTTTTCACACTTGTGTCCATAGATCATTATGAGGTGTCGATCATTTAGGGAGACCAGACATGGATGATTTAGGGCTTAAGCTTATTGTTTTGGTATAAATACCTAAGGAGGGTGTGTGCTAGGGTTATTAGTTTTTATCTTCAAGTCTTGTAGCCTCTCTCTTTATCTTAGCTTCCATGGAGAGGTTTATGGACAGAAGTGTTAAGGCTGAACCCACCCACTTACACCATGATATGCACCATGTAACTTCCATTAGTAAGACTTAAACCACCTTACCTCACCTTAGAAAACCATAGACAGATTATTGGGTTGAAGAAGATATGGTTCTTGTAGTTGTTAGAGGATTTGAAGAGGGTGTTCTTGAGGATGAAGATGAATTTTGTGAAGAGCGAAAAGAGTAGAAATGGAGCTTCCATGGAGCTTGTTTTGGAAGGGGTATTTTGTAATCCATTTAGGCCACCTTTGAAGGTGGGGGTTTCTTTTCCTTAACCACCATTCCACCACAAGTTTGGAGACATATAGGTGGGATTTACTAACTTTGATTGGGTTTATTGATGACTATAAATTTCAGTTGGTTATTTACATATATTAGGCTTAATATATGTGGGATTTATGATAGCTTGCATCCATGGAGTTTATTGGTTGATTTATATCATCTCATGGGCAAATGGGTTTCAAATAAATGTTTTTAAGTGGGTTTTGAATTACACAAAACTTCATATTATTATTTTACACAATGTGAATATGAAAGTGTGTAAGAAAATATCTATAGTGCATTTATGGGTTTATTAATTGCATTCTTAATGTTTTAAATAAAATGGGGATTTTAAAGGAAGGTTTAATTTAGTGTTAAAACTATTATAAAATCCAGAACACTATTCATGGGCATTTTGTGAAATAAAATGGGTTAGTGTGATGTATAAAAGATAAACAATGTGATTTTATGGAAAGAAGTGCATTAGGCATGTTTGAGACATTTTATGAAATTAAAATTTGACTTCCTACTTGAATTAATGAAGATATGTGTAATAAGGGAAACAATCACTTTAATGGGTTAATTAAACCGGGTTTAATGTGTAGACATGTGAAACTAGGGTCTTCATGCAAATAGTAAAATTAATGGAGGCTAGATGTCAAACACATAGCTTAGTAGATGATGGAATGCAAAATGTCATAAATAAAGTGTGTAAACTTAAAATAAGATAATTGTATGGGTTAATGTGCAAGTGTTGGTAAAATGAGTTTTGGGATGTAAAAACCAAAAGATAAAGTGTGTTTGTCAAATATATATAAAATGAAGTTTAAACATATAAAATGCGCGAGTTTATATATTAAAGGTGTGTAAATTATAAAATGTGAAAGTTTAGTAAAGTTTGTTAGTAAGACAAGTGTTTTCAAACTGTTAAATGTGTTTAAGTGTTGAATTGGAAATTTAAACTACCATATTAGAAAAATGATACTTGTTAAAGGACTAAATTACAAGTTTTGGCAATAAAAGCGTAAATTGGTAAATTTACTTAAAGTGGAACATTTTAATGAATTAAAAATGTTGATGAATGTTTTTACACTAGTGTGGGTGAAAACCACGTAAGTCCTAAAGAATGAATAGTTTTTGGAATAAGATCAACGTGTGTGTGAATAAAGGACTTAAGGAAGAAAGAAGTAATTTTCCAAGTGTTAATCGAAAAACGGACGGTTAAGTCCAGTATTTTGGCTTTGGCCCATAAATGTGGATTATTGTGCAACATCACATTAAAAAGATAAAGAATATTAGGAGATGCCGGAAAAGGATTAAGCACGGCATGGCGTCCCTAGTGGTGAAAGACCCCAAAGTAATTGCAGTAGAATATGGCGATAGAGACCGATGGTGTGGAGCCCGTGAAGTCTGGGGTGTGCGTGTGTTGGAAAATCCCTAAGATAATGCTGTAATCAGGATATTGTTAAGAAACGGGTTATAGCGTGGAAATAACCCAACTTATATGAATGAATAAATGTTCCGTTAATGTAATATGACAAGGAAGTTGAGAATAATGACCAATGTCCATAAGAAAAGCCAAGTGGTCAAGTAAGATGACTTAATGAGTTATTAACCTACGTGATAAGGTTTAAACCCGTAAAAACACGAGCGTGTGTGTTGTATAAGGCTTTCAATGTGAATGAGCATTTCTAACATGATGTGTGCGTGTGTTTAAAGAAAGTCTTAATTAATGATTAAGGAACCCTAGTGTGAGTTAATTAATTTTGAGTAATAAACATTTTGAACGTAAGTAAAAGATTTTCCCAACAATTACTAATTGTTTAACCGCGTGCATTAATAGAAAATAATGCTAGTCTTTAAGCATATCGATACAAAATGATTTTTTTTGTAAAGACAAGAAGAATGAAAGACATTATATACTGTTTTGGAACAAAATAGTTTAATACATCGGGTTATGTATTTTCAAAGGATTATATGTAGAAATATACGTATCTTCACACCCTCATCTTTGTTACGGTAGGTTGTATGCGGTTTCGTATGTTGAGAGCATTGTACAGGTAAGTATTTAAAATTGCATTTATGTTGGTAGCTATATTTACTTAGCCTTAGGGACACTTCCCTTGGGACACATCACATAGTTTGATGAAAATGGAATCACATGCTAAAGAACGTAACGTTAAATAATAATAAAACTGGATTGGCAACATTATATATGATGTTTCATTTCACTTCACACCTAACGCTCGGAGTGGACTGGGTTGATCTTTTATTAACCTTTAAATTTGATTCGGGGTCTTATAGTACCCGGTACTATGTATGAGGCATATTCGAATTTTAGGTACTGAGTACCCGATCAGGTACTGAGTACCGCTAGTGGGTGTATAGTGGAGGCACCATAATGTTATCATGGTTTTATTTTGGATACGTGAGTGCCGTTTGGGTTAGAATTCGAAGCTTTTGGCACAAGGCATATCGAAATTTTTGGGACAAAATTCCCTTGTAAGGGGGGAAGTATGTAACACCCCATATTTTTAGGAATATTTAAATTACACATGTGCTCATAATTAAATTAATTTGTGAATTAAATAGGATTGAATAAATATTAATAAAAGAATATTGGATTAGTATTTATGTGTTATTATATTTACTTGTGTGATAAGTAAATGAAAACGTGTTATTTTACGTCATGTCGTAAGTGGGTAAAATCGACGGGTTGACGGTATCTCGTTCGGGATGCGCGCGTGGGGTCATGTTAGGAATGAGGAGGAAAAATGATGATTAGTGACTCGAATTGTGATTTCAAGTGTAAGAATGATCCGAGATGGGTCGACATAGTTAGAATTAGGTACCTGGAGGTTATAATCCAGTTTCGGGGACGTTTTCGGCTAAACAAGTTCCTTATGGGGCGATATGCCCCAAGTGTAACCTCAGCCTAGAGACACCAACCTCGACCGAGATGATGGCCGAGACATTGATCGACCCTAGATAAGCCATGGGTCCACGATATCATCCCTCGGCCAGACCAGGGTCGACCCAGGCCGACACTACCACCTACATTTCCAATGGACACTACGCGCATCACAGGCCCCAACAGCATTCTCATATGCCTGGGTATGGCAACCTCGGCCGAGTGTAGGCCGAGGTGATAAGAAGCCTTTATAACCTTAACATTGAACCAGTCCAACCTCGGCTGGGGACGAGGTGACAATAAGCCTTGGTAATCTTTAACATGGAATCAGTCCAACCTCGGCTGGGGCCGACCCCAGCATAATGTCTCGACTGAGAACAGGCCGAGACCCCCTATGGCACATCTCGGATTGAATGAATATCAATCCTTTACAGCTCAACCTCTCCCAGGCCGAGGTCATGCACCAATATGGCAGTCGATCATCTGTTGACATTTGGATAAGGACACATGGGCACAAATCAGTTGTAACAAGATTATTCTCCACACGTGGGGAGAATATTTCATCATCATTCCTTACATGTGACAGTGACAGGTGGCTTCCCCCCATTGGTGAGGCAACCACTCACATGCTCATTGCATGCATGGGGGGTATATTACACCCCCAAGGTACTATATATAGGGATCATCCCTAACCTTGCAAAAGAGCCAGAATATTAAACCCTAGCTGAAGCTTTGTCTAGAGACACAGTAGTGAAAGAAATCTTGAGAGACTGTATCCATGGCCATTAGTGCCTTCATTCAGTGATATTACTCACACACTCACAGTGGACGTAGGGCAAATTGGCTGAACCACTTATATACTTGTACCCTCTCCTCTTATACTCATCTCTTTCTCTTATCTCTTTATATAACTGTGCTGCCATTGTTATTCTTGTATTGAGCTTGAAAACACCTTACCTGGTGGTGCTGATTCCAGCATCATCATTTTGGCGCCGTCTGTGGGAACGAGAAGCTATCTCTTCCTCTTTTTCTGCTTAACCTCATCGGAGACTCTGGTGGTGTACCGGGAACCACCCCTTGTGTGGAGCTGTTTCACCATTACAAGAGGTCCTTTAAGGTATTAAGCTCACTTGCTACTCAAGATCTATAGTCTTAACATATGGCACCAGACTTACCACCGCCTCTTCCGCCGCCCGGGGGTGGAGGGGCTAGTTCCAGTCAGGCTCCTCCCCAGTCCGAAATGGCGGAGGTAGCAGCAGCCTTGAAATCTTTAGCTGCAACACGACAAGCCATGAAGGAGCAATTTGCCCAGCTCAGTCAAACCATGATGATGAGGCCACCTGGACTCTCACCGGACATGATCACTCCGGCGGTAGTTCAGCCTCATCCTGACGCCAGGGGACCACCCCAGGCACCAATGAAGGACCAGCCTGCACCCCAGCGGAGAAGGGACGTTGCTGACCCCAGGTGTTTGCGCCTGGGGAGGCAGCGAAACCCTTGCCCAGAGGACAAGTATGATGACCTAGAAGCTGAAGATTCCCCAGAAGATTACTGGGAGCCGTATGAGGTGTCAGAGAACACTATAGGACCTCTTAGGCAGAGTCAAGGATGTGCCGGGCGAAGAGGTGAAGTGGCCCAGCAAAGAGGATCGACCTTTGATAGGTTGAACAGTGGGTCGGCCTTCGAGAGACTATGCTCGGTGAATGACCTAAGACAGAGGCTATCAAGGTCAAGGAGTGCATCAGGCTCTCAGAGAGGGCACAGGCAAGGTCGGCCAGACCAAGACCGACCCTGTGAAAGAAGAGGCAGGGAACAGGAAGAGGTCAACAGCCAACGTGACGTGGCTGGGGAACCCTCTGTCCACCTAAGGGAGGTGGCAGGGGATAACCTCGGCCAAGTTGATGACAGAAGACCCTGGAATGATTCTATCCAATGCCTTGAGGAGAAGATAGGAGACCTCATTAAAAGCAGGGACCCATTACAAAGGGGTTACTTATAGGGCTCCCCGTTTGTGGCTAGGATAGTGGGGTTCCCAACCCCAGCTAAGTTCAAAACTCCTATAGTGACTCCCAAGAATGATGGCAGCATTAACCCTGTACACTATATCGAGATGTACCAGTCCGCGGTAGAGATTTACTCAATACCCAATGAGATGAAATGTAGGGCCTTCTCAGGAACCTTGACAGGGGCAGCGCACAGCTGGTTCACCTCTCTTCTGAAGAACTCGATCGAGAACTTCAAAGGTTTGGCTAAGCAGTTCATCCACAACTTTTGCTTTGGGGTAAGACCTCAAAAGAAGACTACCCACCTACTGTATATCAAACAGGCCAAGGGTGAAAGCCTAAGAGACTACATAGCAAGGTTCAACAAAGAGAAATTAGAGGTGGAGGATTATGAAGAGAGCATAGCCATAACCGCCCTTATAGGAGGCCTCCAAAAGAGGAAGCTATTGTGGAAACTGGCGGAAGACCCCCCTAGGTCTATGGCGGAGCTGCTGGAAATTGCAGGAAAAGTGATGAATGCGAAAGAGGCAATGGCCGCCAAATATGAGGAGGAGAACCGCGGTGGCACTAGGAGGTCCCAAAGAAAGAAAGAGGGGAAGAAGAGGGCATGTGATGACATGTTTTCTCATTACACTCCTCTGACTGTGAGCTGTGAACACATCCTTAATGAGATTAAGACTGACCGGACTCTGAGGTGGCCGGAGAAACTGAAGGCCCCACCACATAAGAGGAACAAAAACTTATGGTGTGAGTTCCATCAGGATCACAGCCATGTCACAGATAGATGCTTCACTTTAAAGGATGAGATTGAGAAGATGATAAAATCCGAAAAGCTGAGGAAGTATGTGGATGGCAAGGCTCCAAAGGGTGGAAGAGAAGACCCTAAGAAAAGAAGAAATGACAGATGTCGTGGCGATGTCCCGGCCAGAAGGGACGATGATTCAGAAGGAGATGATGAAGATGACCCGGATCTTCCGCCAAAGGATGACAACACCCAGTGAAGAGGGTCGGTATGATATCCTTTGGTGTTAGCACCATATGTGGGGGATTTGCAGGAGGTGGCTCTGAGGTAGCCGACAGGAAGGCTCATGTAGCAGAGGCCAGGTCAGTGGCCAAGCCTGAGGTTGTGAACCTAACGTCTTCTGATGCCATGCAGAAGAGGAAGAAGGTAGACATGGACACCCTCGTAGTGGGGTTCTCCAGGATCGACTTCAAGGGTATCTTAGCCCCCCATGATGACCCTTTGGTCATAACAACAAGGATGCATGGGTGCGAGGTAGGGAGGATCCTCATAGATGGGGGAAGCTCAGCAGACGTGATGTTCTGGACTTGTTTCAAGAGCCTGGGTCTTAGCAGGGCAAGGCTGGTGCCCTACCATCACCCATTGATAGGCTTCAGTGGTGAAAAGGTGCACCCCTTAGGCATATATGAAATGGATGTACGGATGGGGGATGAGTTGCCTAAGAGGCTGACTAAGAAGATAAACTTTTTCGTCATGGACGAAAACGTGTTCTCGGCCTACAACCTCATCGTAGGAAGGGTGGCCCTCAAAGAGTTTGAAGTCGTGTCGTCGACGGTCCATCAGATGCTAAAATTCCCAACTCCTTATGGAGTAGGGGAAGTGAAAGGGGACCAGACCACGACGCGGGAGTGTTACTTCAACTCGGCCGAAGAGAGAGAGGCCCATAAGAGAGCTACCGCCACTTAGAGCATTGACACTCTTGACCCAAGAGACGAAACAAAATTGAAGAAGGGTGAGGCCACGGAAGAGGTAGAATCCATCGTCCTCAATAGGGACGAGTCGAAAAAAATTGTCCAGGTCGGTAAGGCCCTAGAGCCAAGGATCAAAGAAGAGATGATAAACTTCCTCAGGAGGAGACAGAGTGTCTTCGCATGGAGTCACGCAGACATGTCTGGCATCGACCCTGAGGTCATGAGCCACAAGCTCAACGTGGACAGAGATGCCAAGCCAACCAAGCAGAGACGAATGGTCTACTCCAGGGATAAGTACGATGTCATCCGAGAAGAGGTAAAAAAGTAGGAAGAGGCCGAGTTCATAAGAGAGGTTACCTATCCGGAGTGGCTCTCAAATGCAGTCATCGTGCCTAAGGCCAATGGGAAGTGGCGAATGTGTGTAGATTTTACTGACCTAAACAAGTATTGCCCAAAAGACAGCTATCCCTTACCTAGGATAGACAAGATGGTGGAGGCAACGGCAGGGAATGAGCTCATGAGCTTCATAGACGCTTATTCGGGCTATAACCAAATCTTCATGGATGCCGAAGACTCTGAGAAGACAGCCTTCATTACTGACAAAGGGACGTACTGCTACAAGGTGATGCCCTTCGGTTTGAAAAATGCGGGGGCAACGTATTAACGTCTTGTCAATAAGATGTTCGAGGAGCAAATAGGTAAGACCATGGAGGTGTATGTGGACGATATGCTAACGAAGAGCTTGAAAGTCTGTACTCACGTAGCGGACCTTGAGAAGACCTTCGAAGTTATGGACTCGTACAGAATGAAGCTCAACCCAGCAAAGTGTGTCTTCGGAGTAGGAGCCGGGAAGTTCCTGGGGTTCATCATTAATCAGAGGGGGATTGAAGTGAACCCTGAGAAAATCAGGGCATTACTCGACATGAATACTCCTAGGAGTATCAAGGATGTCGAGAGACTCACGATAAGAGTGGCTGCCCTTAACAGGTTTGTTTCTAGGGCAACAGACAAGTGTCTTCCATTCTTTAAAGTTCTAAGAAAGGCCTTCCAATGGGACGAAGAGTGTGAAAAAGCCTTCAACCAACTCAAGTCCTACTTAGGGTCTCCCTTATTGCTGTCTCGGCCCATCACGGGGGAAAGGTTGTTTGTGTATCTGGCAGTCTCTGAATCAGCCATCAGCGCGGCCATCATACGGGAAGAGGATGAGGTCCAGAGGCCTATGTACTTCAACAGTAAGGCCCTTCAAAGGTCTGAACAAAACTATCCCCGAATAGAGAAGTTGGCTTATGCCCTAATACATGCCTCAAGGAAAATGAAGCCTTACTTCCAAGCCCACTCCATGGTAGTCCTCACTCACTCCCCACTAAGGCAGGTTCTGCACAAGCCTGAGAAGTCCGGAAGATTGATGACCTGGTCCATTGAACTGGGAGAGTATGATCTTACCTACCAGCCTAGGACAGCCATTAAGGGGCAGGAACTCGCAGACTTTGTCGCAGAGTTCACCTGGGAAGAGGTCAATAGAAGTTTGGAAGAGGTCGAGACAGAGAAAGGCTTAGATGACGGCGAAGATCCGAATCGTAGTGTCCAAGGCAGATTATGCCCCAAGTGTAACCTCGGCCTAGAGACACCAACCTCGGCCGAGATGATGGTCGAGACATTGATCGACCCTAGATAAGCCATGGGTCCATGATATCATCCCTCGGCCAGACCAGGTTCGGCCCAGGCCGACACTACCACCTACATTTCCAATGGACACTACGCGCATCACAGGCCCCAACAGCATTCTCATATGCCTGGGTATGGCAACCTCGACCGAGTGTAGGCCGAGGTGACAAGAAGCCTTGATAACCTTAACATTGAACCAGTACAACCTCGGCTGGGGCCGAGGTGACAAGAAGCCTTGGTAATCTTTAACATGGAATCAGTCCAACCTCGGCTGGGGCCGACCCCAGCATAATGTCTCGGCTGAGAACAGGCCGAGACCCCCTATGGAACATATTGGATTGAACGAATATCAAGCCTTTACAGCTCGGCCTCTCCCAGGGCGAGGTCATGCACAAATATGGCGGCCGAGCATCTGTTGACATTTGGATAAGGACACATGGACACAAATCAGTTGTAACAAGATTATTCTCAAGTGGGGAGAATATTTCATCATCATTCCTTACATGTGACAGTGACAGGTGGCTTCCTCCCATTGGTGAGGCAACCACACACATGCTCATTGCATGCATGGGGGGTACATTACACCCCCAAGGTACTATATATAGGGATCATCCCTAACCTTACAAAAGAGACAGAATATTAAACCCTAGCTGAAGCTTTGTCTAGAGACACAATAGTGAGAGAAAGCTTGAGAGACTGTATCCATGGCCATTAGTGCCTTCATTCAGTGATATTACTCACACACTCATAGTGGACGTAGGGCAAATTGGATGAACCACTTATATACTTGTACCCTCTCCTCTTATACTCATCTCGTTCTCTTATCTCTTTATATAACTGTGTTGCCATTGTTATTCTTGTATTGAGCTTGAAAACGCCTTACCTGGTGGTGCTGATTCCAGCATCATCATGGGGGTATTCAGGTCATTTCAATATTATAACTTAACCTAATTTAGGTATTAGGGGAATATTAAGGAGTGTTAGATGAGGGAGGCAACCATTTAAATTCTAAATTACCTAGTCTTGAGAGAGATGCAAAAGAGAAGGGAAATTCAAGAGAAAGCTTAAGAACATCATTCCGAGAAGAGATTAGACGATTCCGGGTCTTGGATCATTATGTATAGATGATCTCAAGGAGAAAGATTTGAATTTCCTACTATTAAAGGCAAGGAGTTAACTTTCTTTGATATTATATGTTTTGTTTTAGTTCATATCATTATTTGTGAAAGAAATAGGATTTTGGGTGGGATTCACATGACAAACATGGGATTTTTGGGCATGAATCCATAATAATTAAAGTGATTAATATCTCATATGAAATTTGAATTTGAAACATACATAAAAGTTGAAATCTTCAGAAAAATATAATATTGAATCTTGTTATAAAGATGTGTTCTTGAATAATAAGATTGGAGAAATTATTAGAATTAAAATGTTAATTAATTCTGGAAAAATTGATGTTGGATCCCATGATTTAGATGGTTATTGGATCAATTGGTATGTGAAAACATGTATCCTTATGTTTAAGATGGATATGGTAATGTTAACTTGTGATGGGATGAAGATCGGAACTCATATGGGGTAAGAAAGTTGGGGAATTCTTGTAAAAAATAAGCAGGTACGCCTTGGGCAGAACCCAGGGGTGAACCGGTTTGGCCGGGGGCAAATCGGTTTGGACCACCTGTTCAACCGAAGTTTGGTATTTTAATTCTTTTGTGAATTTATTTGGGTTCGAACTATTTTAGTTGGTCCTTAATTGATATTAGGACTTCAAAAAAAATTAGAGATATTATTTTTACCTTGGGTTAATCGGGATGGTTCCGGGATATGGACTTATAGCTGTTCAGGATGAACAAAACTTGGAATTTAATCACTGGATTCCATTTGGAAATTCTATTAGAATTGGGATACGGGCTAAAAGGTAATAACTTAATATCCATATTAAATATTGAAATTGTGAATCAATTAAGTAAGGGATTACTTATGTAATCTAGAATTAGGATTTCACTTAAGAATTATGGGCTAGTGGTACGAGTGGCATATGCATGGTTAGTCGGATTTTATTGTTATATATGTACGGGTATAGAGAAATTATATATATATATATATATATATATATATATACTAGCGTATGCCCGTGCCTGAAGGCACGACGAAATTTCCAAAGTATGTAATAGTGAAACAGCGACAATTTTTCAAAGTACGTAATAACGAAACGCAAAAATTTCGAAGTGTAATTTTAAAACAATTGGCCATAATATCCTTTATTTATAGGACTATTCACCATGCTTAACAAATAATAAATAGTCCAATAACATTCAAATAGTCTAAATTGTCAAATAAATTCACATATAATATGAAATATACAATATTCATCCATCGAATTCACATTGTCTCAAAAAAACAAAATGTCAAATTTTTAAAAAAAATTGGTATAGCCTCCTCTGTTTATTGGACTATCCACCCTATTTAAGGGGTAACAAAAAATCCAACAATTTCAAAAAAATCTGAATTTCGAAGATGGGAGCTAAAAGGACGGAAAAGGAGAATATGCATGATATACCCCAAGTGAGACCTAGGCTCTGAGACATCAACCTCGGCCGAGATTATGGCCGACACTGGACAAGTCTTGGGCACGCGATATCAGCCCTCGGCCATAGCAAGGTCGGCCAGGCCGACACTACCACCAGCCTTTTCAAGGGACATTGCACGCATCATAAGGATCAGCAGCACTCTCGTACATCTAGGAAAGGCAACCTCGGCCAGATGTAGGCCGAGCTCGCAAGAATCCCTACCAATAACCTCATCAGGACATCAGTCGATGCTCCATGCGCACACCATCTCAACCTCGGCTCAGGCTAACTCCAACCCACTGTCTCGGCTGAGATCAAGCCGAGACCTCTATGGCACATCTCAGATTGAACGACTACCTAGACTTACCAACCTCGGCCTCTCCCAGGCCGAGGCCATGCACCAAGGACAATAGACGAGCATCTGCTGACACTTGGATAAGGGCACGTGGACTCAAATCAGTTATAACAAGATTATTCCCCACAGGAGGGATATATTTCATCATCATTCTTTACATGTGACAGTGACAGGTGGCTCTCTCATATTGGTGAGGCTAACACACACGTATGCACATTACATGCATGGGGGGTACATTGCACTCCCTAGGCACTATATATAGAGGTCATCCTCTACCTTGCAAAGGATCCAAGAAAAAAAAGGGACAACCCTAGCTTAAACTCCGTCTAGATACACAGTAGAGAAAGAAAGCTTAAGAGATTGTATCCATGGCCATTAGTGCCTTATTACAGTGAGGTTATTCACACACACACAATGGACGTAGGACAATTTAGGTTGAACCACTTATATTCTCATGCTCTCTCATCTTCCCCTCATCTCATTCTCTTACCTATTTATATAACAATGCTGCCATTGTTGTTCTTAGATTGAGCTTGAAAACACCTTACCTGGTGGTGCTAATTATATCATCATCATTTTGGCACCGTCTGGCGGAACGAGAAGCTATCACTTCCTCTTCTTCAGCTTAACCTCATCGGAGACTCTGGTGGTGAACTAGGCACCACCCCTTGCGTGGAGCTGTTTCACCATTGAATGAGGTCCTTTAAGGTATTAGGCTCACTTGCTACTCGAGCTCTTTATTGTTAACACATGGCACCAGAGTTACCACCGCCTCTTTCGCCACCTGGTGGAGACGAACCTAGTTCCAGCCAGGCACCGCCCCAGTTCAAAATGGCGGAGGTGGCTGCAGCCTTAAAATCTTTGGCTGCAACGCAACAAGCAATGAAGGAGAAATTCGAACAGCTCAGCCAAACTATAATGAGGCCACCTGAAGTCTCACCGGATATGATCACTCCGGTGGCTGTTCAGCCTCATCCAAATGCCAGGGGACCACCCCAGGCACCAATGAAGGACCAGCCTGCACCCCAGCAGAGAAGGGACGTTGTTGACCCTAGGCGCTTACACTTGGGGAGGCAAGGAAACCCTTGCCCAGAGGACAGGTATGACGATCTAGAGGGGGAAGAGGCCCCGGAAGACTGCTGGGAGCCGTATGAGGTGTCGAATAATACCGTACGACCTCTTCAGCGAAGTCAAGGATGTGTCGGCCGAAGAGATGAAGAGGCTCAAAAGAGAGGGTCATCTTTTGATCGGTTGAGCAGAGGGTCAGCCTTTGAGAGGTTGGGTCTAATGAATGACCTAAGACAGAGATTGTCAAGATCCAGGAGTTCGGCAGGCTCTCAGAGAGGAAAAAGACAGGGTCGGCCAGACCAAGGCCGACACTATGAAAGAAGATGCAGGGAATAGGAAGAGGTCAATAGCTGACGTGCTGCGGCAGGAGAACCCTCGGTCCATCCTATATAGGTGGTTGGGGACAACCTCGGCCATGTCGAGGTTAGAAGACCATGGAATGACTCTATCCAGCGCCTCGAGGAAAAGATAGGAGACCTCATTAAAAGTAGGGATCCATTGCAGAGGGGTTACTCAGAGGGCTCACCGTTTGTGGCTAGGATAGTGAGATTCCCAACCCTAGCTAAGTTCAAACCTCCTGTGGTGTCTCCCAAGTATGATGGCAACATCTACCCGGTGCACCACATCAAGATGTATCAATCAGCAATAGACATCTACTCGATACCCGATGAGATGAAGTGTAGGGCCTTATCTGGGGCCTTAATAGGGGCAGCACACAGTTGGTTTACGTCTCTTCCGAAGAACTCAATTGAAAACTTTAAAGGATTGGCCGAACGATTCATCCACAACTTCTGCTTTGGGGTGAGACCCCAAAAGAAGACCACTCACCTGCTGTATGTCAAGTAGGGCAAGGATGAGATCCTAAGAGACTACATAGCCAGGTTCAACAAAGAAAAGTTGGAGGTCGGGGATTATGAAGAGAATATAGCCATGACTGCCCACATAGGGGGTCTACAGAAAGGGAAGCTGTTGTGGAAACTTGTGGAAGACCCCCAAGATCTATGGTGGAGCTCTTGGCAACCGCAAGGAAAGTAATGAATGCGGAAGAGGTAATGGCCGCCAAGTATGAGGATGAAAACCGTGGTAGTAGTGATGGAAAGTCCCAAAAGAAGAAAGATGGGAAGAAGAGGTCGGGTGAAGACAAGTTCGCCCACTGTGAGCTGTGAGAACATCCTCAATGAGATTAATAATGACAGGACTTTGAGATGGCCGAAGAAGCTGAAAGCCCCACCACACAAGAGGAACAAAAACCTATGGTGCGAGTTCCACCAGGATCATGGCCACGTCACGGATAAATGCTTCGACTTGAAAGATGAGATTGAAAAGATGTTAAAATCCGAAAAGCTAAGGAAGTATGTGGACGGTAAGGCTCCTAAAGGAGGAGGAGAATACCCTAAGAAAAGAAGAAATAACGTCCCAGTTCGAAGAGATGATGATTCATAAGGAGATGATGAAGACGATCCGGATCTACCACCAAAAGATGACAACACCCTGGTGAAGAGGGTTGGTATGATCTCGTTCGGTGTTGACACTATATTCGGAGGGTTTGCAGGTGGTGGCTCTGAAGTAGCTGATAGGAAGGCTCACGTGGCAGAGGCCAAGTCAGTGGCCAAACTTGAAGTTGTGAAACTAACGTCTTCCGATACAGTAAAGAAGAGGAAGAAAGTGGACATGGACACCCTTGTAGTTGGGTTTTCCAGACTTGACTTCAAGGGTATCTTGGCCCCCAAGGATGACCCTTTGGTCATAACGACAAGGGTGCATGGGTGCGAGGTGCAGAGGATCCTGGTAGACGGGGGGGGGCTTGGCGGATGTGATGTTTTGGCCTCGCTTCAAGGGCCTAGGTATTAGTAGAGCAAGGTTGATACCCTATCATCACCCTTTGATAGGCTTCAGTGGCGAAAAGGTCCACCCCTTGGGCATGTATGAGATGGACATACGGATGGGTGATGAGTGGCCTAAGAGGCTAACGAAGAAGGTAATTTTTTTTGTGATGGACGAGAGTGTATTCTCGTCCTATAACCTCATCATAGGAAGAGTGGCCCTAAAAGAGTTTGAAGTTGTACCGTCGACGGTCCATCAGATGTTAAAATTCCCGACCCCCTATGGGGTAGGGGAAGTGAAAGGTGACCAGATCATAGCTCAGCAATGTTACTTCAACTCGACCGAAGAGAGGGAGGCCCATAAGAGGGCAACCACCACTTATAGCATTAATACTCTTGATCCAAGAGATGAGACAAAATTAAAGAAGGGAGAGGCCACGAAAGAGGTAGAATCCATCGTCCTCAATGAGAACGAGCCGGAAAAAACCATCCAGGTCGGCAAAGCCCTTAATTCGGAAATCAAGGAAGAGCTGATAAACTTCCTCAGAAGGAGGCAGAGTGTCTTTCCATGAAGTCACGCAGACATGCCTGGCATCGACCCTGAGGTGATGAGTTACAAGCTCAACGTGACCAAAGATGCCAAGCCTATCAAATAGAGACGAAGAGTCTACTCTAGGAAGAAATACAACGTCATCCAAGAAGAGGTCAAAAAATTAGACGAGGTTGAGTTTATAAGAGAAGTCACATATTCGGAGTGGCTATCAAATGTAGTCATCGTGCCCAAGGCCAATGGGAAGTGGAGAATGTGTGTTGATTTCACTGACCTGAACAGATCTTGCCCAAAAGACAGTTATCCCTTACCTCGGATAGATCAGATGATGGATGCTACAGTAGGACATGAGCTCGTGAGCTTCATGGATGCGTATTCAGGCTATAACTAAATCTTCATGGATGCTGAAGACTCAGAGAAGACAGACTTCATTGCCGACAAAGCGACATACTACTACCAAGTGATGCCCTTCAATCTAAAAAATGCAGGGGAAACATACCAATGTCTTGTCAATAAGATGTTCGAAGAGCAAATAGGTAAGACTATGGAGGTGTATGTAGATGATATGCTAACAAAGAGTTTGAGATCTTGCACTCATGTAGCTGATCTCGAGAAGACCTTCGATATTATGGACTCATACAGAATAAAACTTAACCCTGCAAAGTGTGTCTTCGAAGTAGGAGCCGGGAAATTCCTAGGATTCATCATCAACCAGAGAGGGATTGAAGCGAACCCTGAAAAAATCAAGGCTTTGCTTGACATGAAGACACCGAGGAGTATCAAAGATGTCCAAAGGCTCACGGGGAGAGTGGCTGCCCTTAACAGGTTTGTTTCTAGGGCAACAGATAAGTGCCTTCCATTCTTTAAAGTCCTGAGAAAGGCCTTCCAATGGGACGAAGAGTGCTAAAAAGCCTTCAACCAGCTCAAGTCCTACTTGGGGTCTCCATTATTGCTATCTCAACCTGTAGCAGGGGAGAAACTGTATGTGTATCTGGCAGTCTCCGAATCAGCCGTCAGTGTAGCCATAATATGAGAAGACATGGGGATCTAAAGGCCTGTGTATTTTAATAGTAAGGCCCTTCAAGGGGCTGAGAAAAATTACCCTCACATGGAAAAATTGGCCTATGCCCTAATACATGCTTCAAGGAAAATGAAGCCTTACTTCCAAGCTCACTCCATGGTAGTCCTCACCGACTCTCCACTAAGATAGGTTCTACATAAACCTGAGAAGTCTGGGAGATTAATAACCTGGGCCATCGAGTTGGGGGAGTATGATCTTACCTACCAACCTAGGATAACCATCAAAGGGCAGGCCCTCGCAGACTTTGTCGCTGAGTTCACATGGGAAGAGGCTGAGATGGAGAAAGGCCTGGGGTGTATTGAAGAGACAAACCGTAGTGTCTTCCAAAATTCGAAAAAGACGACACCAAACGTCTTCTGAGATCGGGAAGAGGTCACCTCAAACAAGGTCCGGGGTAGAGTAAAAGAGAACACAGAGGATCGGTACCTCTTCAAATAAGGAGTCATAATAGAAGGGGTCTTCTCATCGGATACAGACATTTGGATCCTCTTCGTTGATGGCTCTTCCTGCGACAGTGGAAGCGGTGCGGGGTTGATACTCTCGGCTCCAAATGGTGCCAACATTGAATATGCTTTGAGATTCAACTTCCAGGCCTCAAACAACGAGTCCGAGTATGAGGCCATGATAGCAGGTCTCTTATTGGCAAAAACTATTCGCGTAAAGCGACTCCTACTCCACAGCAACTCAAGGTTAGTTGTCAATCGAGTACTGGGAGTCTATGAGGCCAACAATGAAAGGATGGCCAAGTACCTGAAGAGGGTGAGAACGATGTTAGAATATTTTGAAGAGGCAAAACTGAAGAGAGTGCCTCGATAAAGTAACAGTCACGCAGATGCATTGGCAAGGCTAGCCTCGATAATGAAGACAGATGTTAGAAGGACCATTCCGATCGAGGTCTTGGAAAAGGAAACAATCGAGGAAGAAGGGGTATGTAACCCTTGTCATAATTTGAACCTAGGAGACTCATGGATTGACCCCCTCGTCATATATATTAGAGGGGGATAGCTACCTGAGTCCAAGCTAGAGAGGAGAAAATTGAGATATAGGGTTGCCAAGTTCTCGATGATAGGAGACATCTTGTACAAAAAGGGATTTCTATTACCTCTCCTCAGATGTGTGCATCCCACGGAAGTTCCCCGGGTCTTACAGGAAGTTCATGAGGGTTCTTGCTCTATCCACATAGGGGGAAGACCCTTGGCCAAGAGAATCATCACACATGGGTACTGGTGGCCAACCTTGTCCAAGAACGCTGCAGCCTACGTGAAGAGGTGTGATAAATGTCAAAGATTCGCCACTATTCCTCATCAACCCCATCAGCCTATGACGTCAATCACCTCTCCATGGCCATTTGCAGTATGGGGGATTGACTTAGTAGGACCCCTGCCAAGAGCTGCCAATAATTATAGATTCTTAATAGTTGTCATCGACTACTTCTCAAAGTGGGTGGAGGCAGAGCCGATGATAACAATCACAGAGCAGAAGACCTTATGATTTATTTAGAGGACATTATATGCAGATTTGGCCTCCCAAACACTCTCATCTCGGACAATGGGACCCAGTTCAAGAACTCCTCTTTAGAAAAGTACTGCCTAAGAGTTGGGATAAACCAGTTCTTCTCATCTCCTAGCCGACCTCAGGCAAACGGTCAGACCGAGGTTACGAACAGAACAATTTTCGATGGAATCAAGAAGAGGTTAGAGGATGCAAAGGTAAGATGGACTAAAGAGGTCTAAGCTGTGTTATGGGCCTACAGAACCACGACAAGGACACCTACAGGAGAAACTCGATTCATGCTAGCACATGGCTCAGAAGCTGTCATACCAACAGAAGTGGGACTCCCAACTCATAGGGTTCAGACTTATGACCCCGACAAAAATGGGGACGAGAGGAGGCTAGACCTAGATCTGATTGAAGAAAGAAGAGAAGACGCTGAGATTAGACAAGTAGCCTACCAACTGAGGGCAGCAAAATCCTATAACCAGAGGGTTAAGTCAAGACCCATTGTAGTGGGAGACCTAGTGCTAAAAAAGACCTTACAGAAAGCAAATAAGCTTCACCTAAACTGGCATGGCCCCTACAAAGTGACAGAAGAGGTTGTTCCTGGCACCTACAGGTTAGAAAACCTAGAAGGAGAACCTTTCGCTAACCCATGGAATGCTGATCACCTAAAGAAATATTACATATGATGTTGCATAGAGTTTATGCAAATGTACCATCTTATTATGAAGAGGTTATTAATAAAAGATCAGTTCCCATGACGGTTCTTGCTTCATTCTTATGGAAGAAATTGTGAGGATAACATCTTAGGTGATAACCTCAGACCCTTATAACATCACTCAGTGGTGACGAGGTCTGAGCTCAGACACCATAATGAGATGACCTCAGACCCTTAACGTCATTAATTTGGTGAGAATAACTGAGGATAACATCTTGGGTGATGACCTCAGACCTTCATAACATCACTCAGTGGTGACGAGGTCTGAGTTCAGACACCATAATGGATGACCTCAGACCCTTAACATCA
This sequence comes from Sambucus nigra, assembly GCA_949130495.1. NCBI lineage: Eukaryota > Viridiplantae > Streptophyta > Magnoliopsida > Dipsacales > Adoxaceae > Sambucus > Sambucus nigra. Next base: position 11,203,163 of record OX422220.1, on the reverse strand, counting down.
TTAATTTGGTGAAATTAATTATGAGGATAACATCTTGGGTGATGACCTTAGACCTTCATAACATCACTCTGTGGTGACGAGGGCTTAGCTCAGACACCATAATGAGATGACCTCAGACCCTTAACGTCATTAATTTGGTGAGATTAATTATGAGGATAACATCTTGGGTGATGACCTCAAACCCTTATAACATCACTCAGTGGTGACAAGGTCTGAGCTCAGACACCATAATGAGATGACCTCAGACCCTTAACATCATTAATTTGGTGAGATTAATTGAGGATAACATCTTGGGTGATGACCTCAGACCTTCATAACATCACTCAGTGGTGACGAGGTCTGAGTTCAGACACCATAATGGATGACCTCAGACCCTTAACATCATTAATTTGGTGAGATTAATTGAGGATAACATCTTGGGTTATGACCTCAGATCTTCATAACATCACTCAGTGGTGACGAGGTCTGAGTTCAGACACCATAATGGATGACCTCAGACCCTTAACATCATTAATTTGGTGAGATTAATTATGAGGATAACATCTTGGGTGATGACCTCAGACCTTCATAACATCACTCAATGGTGACAAGGTCTGAGTTCAGACACCATAATGGATGACCTCAGACCCTCAACATCATTAATTTGATGAGATTAATTATGAGGATAACATCTTGGGTGATGACCTCAGACCTTCATAACATCACTGAGTGGTGACGAGGTCTGAGCTCAGATACCATAATGAGATGACCTCAGACCCTTATAACATCACTCAGTGGTGATGAGGTCTGAGCTCAAACACCATAGTAAGATGACCTCAGAGGTTGGAGCTGAGATTACTAATTTGTTTTAAGCAGACACAATTGCAACAAGACCAAGAGTGAAAACATCACATAATATTCAATAAAGTAAGTGAGAATGATCCTCCTCAGAGATTGATACATTCAGAAATAATAGATGTTCAAGGATTACAGATAAGTTTCATAATGTTATGGGTTATAAACAATGTTCAGAAAATCTCTAAGGGTTTGAGGGTGGAATGCTTATATCTTCTGCTTGGTTAGGCTGAACAACATTGGTCACCTTGGCCACATCATCACGATGGTCTGCCCCTCCAACCTCAGTGCGGTCCAACGTGGCAATCTCGGTAAGCGTGGCAGCCTCCTCAACCTCCTGAAGGGCCTGGGCAAACTGAGGATCGGAAAAGACGAGGCCTACGAAATCTAAGGCTTTAAAAGTGCCAGCCTCCCTCTCCTTGACATCAGCCCACTTGATAGTGGCTTTGATACCTCTTTCAAGGTATTCAAATCCGAAGCTCATGAACTCATTATAGGTATTGTAGTCAGAAATTATCTTCTCAAAGGCATCATCGAGGGCTTACCTAATAGCTGAGTTGACCTTCTACTGCAGAGCATCATCCTTAGCCTTCAGAGCCGCAGCGTGATCCTTACCAAGCTGAGAGATGTCCTTCTCCAACCCCTTCACCTTCTTCTCAGAATCTTGCAGCTCAGATTTCAGGCGGTCAATCTCTGCGTTCAGAGTGCTCTGGACCTTCTCGGCCTCTTGACCCTTTTGGATGAGGGGTAATTTCCTCAGAGTCCAATTGGATAGGTGGTGCATAGCTGCCAGGCCCTGCATATTTTGTGATCATGAATGAGATAAATAACAATCAGAGGTTACACTTAGGAATGTGAAAGAAAAATAAGGTCATACCTGAATAGATCTGTGAATGCCGAACTCAACCAGCAAAGGAGTATCAAGTGACCTAAAGAAGCGCTTATCGGCCTCGGTCATTGTAGAGCCGAAGGCATCTAAGGCCTGAAGACTATGGCCGACTATGATGTCAGTAATCTTCAACTGATCTAGACGAGCCGACAGGGCGTCTGTTGAAGATATGGGGATGGCAGTATCAGCATTTTTCTTCTTCGGCCTCTGATCCTCAGGAGCATGATCAGCTGGAGCCCTCTTCTTTATGGCTTGGGGCTTTGAGGCAGAGGGATCTGGGGGAGGAGCATCAAGTCCTACTTTCTTGGCAAGTCTCGTCAAGATGGGTGCAGCCATTTCCCAGAGTTCGTCTAAGATATCCTATGGTCGCTCTACAAAAATTAATAGATCTGAGTTAGAGAATCAGAAATGAATAAACTCAGAGGTTCAACTTGGAATAAAAATGCTTACCCATCTCAGCAAGGGGACTCCCACCTAGACCCGTCTTAGAAAGGTAATGGGGGGTCATCAAGTGTTCAAACTTCACAAGCAGACCATGTGTCCCCTGATCTTGCAGGGCTTTCACCTTCTGAAGGTTTTTCAGGCTCAGACCAGGGTCACCCCTGGCAGACATGGTGACCTTACCCCATCTCAGGGGTATCCTCGGCTCTAGAATGGACGTGGGAATACATGGGCCAAATTCCCATGGCCCAGAAGCGAAGAAATAGCGGGGCTTCCTGTTATGGTTGGAAGTCTGAGTTATTTGAAGCATCTTTTTCTCAGGCTTTCGAGCTACAAAATGATAGTATCTCGGATGATTTTTGGCAGAGGAGGGAATATAACAACCTACAAAGACCTGAACTTGAAGGTCTGAGTGGTGGACAGCCTTCCATAAGAATATGGCCCTTATTATGACCCTCCAGGCATTAGGGATAGATGAGAGGGGGCCAAATTGATATAGGAAAGGATGGATTTGATAATAAGGTGAATGGGCAGATGAAACCCCAACTTGAACATCTGTTCGTACAAGCATATCTCGCCGTCTCGGCCATGAAAAGCCCTATCCTCCCTCAGAGGTCTCCTAAGCTTTATTGAGGGACTGATAGAATACAGATATCTGAAGTAGAGAAGGTCTACCTCAGTAATAGTACTCTCGATCTCGGCCGCCTCAGAGACGTCGACATCGCTCTCAACATCATCATCATCCAACTCAACATCGGCCGGAGCAGATGTTGATGGGTTACTCAGGAACCTCTGAGCGAACACTGCGCCGGTGATAGCCGATAGTGGAATGGCGTCAAGTATGGGCGGAATAGCCACACTTGGCTCAACAATATCAACCTATGAGGAAGAGGCTGAGGTGCTTGAGTTATTATAGGATGAGGCTCGGCTAGAGACCTCAGCCTGATCAGGGGCCTGATCTTCCCGAGGTGTGAAGTCCATGGCCTCCTGAAAGGAATCCACAGACATGGGGTCTGAGGTGGAAGACTCAGACTCAGACATCGGTATTGGATTAACAGGAACCTCTGCTTGATTGGAAGACTCCGAGGGATCAAGATATATCACCTTCAGAGGTGGAGGAAAGATGGGCCTGAGGGGAAACTCTTGTGACCTACGATCCTCCTCCTGTGCTCTTTCTATTTGTCTAATTTTTTCTAAAGTCTTCTCTCTAAAGGAGGGGAACTCCTCAAGAAGTTGGTAGAGGGGTCTGAGCATCAGAGGCAGACGCTACACTTGGGGAAACTTCCTAAACTACAAATAAGACTAGCTAATAAAATAAAGGAGTCTAAAGATCAAACCAAGAAATTCAAAGCAAACACAGTTCGCCTGAAACTATGGTGCACTCACCTAAAAACTCAGAAGCTCGCCGGAAAGCATAAAAAACAAGGATAAACAGGGAAAAACAAAGGGGGAAAAGATGTCAGAGAATACCTGAGGAAAAAGTAGTAGAAAAAGGCGAAGAAAACTCGAGAAGGCACCACCAAAGACCTCTGAATCGCGAAGAAAACGCTTCTTAGAGAGAGAAAATAGCTGGAGTGAAATCGCGCAGAAGAGAGAGAAATTGAGGATGGAGTGAAAAGGAAAGGTTTAAAACCTTTAAATATTCAGGCACGATTCCCAAGGCCCATCATTGCCTTGGGAGCCCCAAAGGCGGCTGATAACACACGCTTTCCAAGAAAGCCACACTTCAACATTAGACAAGTGTCAAGCAAACATTGGCTCGTATTAGAAAGGCCTCGTAGTTGAGATAATCACCTAGTCACCTGCTCTCACATGTAAATAAAGGCTGGGGGTGATTGATATACCCCAAGTGAGACCTCGGCTCAGAGACATCAACCTCAGCCGAGATTATGGCCGACACTGGACAAGTCTTGGGCACGCGATATCAGCCCTCGGCCATAGTAAGGTCGGCCAGGCCGACACTACCACCAGCCTCTCCAAGGGACATTGCACGCATCATAAGGATCAGCAGCACTCTTGTACATCTGGGAAAGGCAACCTCGGCCAGATGTAGGCCGAGCTCGCAAGAAGCCCTACCAATAACCTCATTAGGACATCAGTTGATGCTCCAAGCGCACACCAGCTCAACCTCGGCTCAGGCCGACTCCAACCCACTGTCTCGGCTGAGATCAATACGAGACCCCTATGGCACATCTCGGATTGAACGACTACCTAGACTTACCAACCTTGGCCTCTCCCAGGTCGAGGCCATGTACCAAGGACAATAGCCGAGCATTTATCGACACTTGGATAAGGGCACGTGGACTCAAATCAGTTATAACAAGATTATTCCCCACACGAGGGGAATATTTCATCATCATTCTTTACATGTGACAGTGACAGGTGGCTCTCCCATATTGGTGAGGCTAACACACATATGCACATTACATGCATGGGGGGTACATTGCACTCCCTAGGCACTATATATAGAGGTCATCCTCTACCTTGCAAAGGATCCAAAAAAAAGGGACAACCCTAGATTAAACTCTGTCTAGATACACAGTAGAGAGAGAAAGCGTGAGAGATTGTATCCATGTCCATTACTGCCTTATTACAGTGAGGTTATTCACACACACACAGTGCACGTAGGCCAATTTAGGCTGAACCACTTATATTCTGGTGCTCTCTCCTCTTCTCCTCATCTCATTCTCTTACCTCTTTATATAACAATGCTGCCATTGTTGTTCTTAGATTGAGCTTGAAAACACCTTACCTGGTGGTGCTAATTCTAGGATCATCAATGCATTTATTCATTTTGTGGGACTTCTTCAAAATGTCTGTGCCGTGGTGTTTGACCACCATCTTGGACGGGGTGAGAGAAACTGAGCAGGCCTTTGCAGGAACATCGAAGAGCATGTTTTTGAAAATTGCAACTCTTTTAGGTCTTTTGCATCATCTGCTTCTGGACTAGGTTCTACTACTGGTGTCTTCCCATCCTTCTTCCCACCTCTATCCATTATCACTCTCTCCCTCTCGATTTTCTGTACGATTTGACAAAAAATAAACATAATTAATTAGGTTTTCGAACAGAGATACAATCACATAAGTAAATATACAATCAGTAACCAATATGCTACTTGCTAGTGATGTGAGATGAAGTTCTCTCAATAGTAGCAGACCCACCTTAATCTGCAAAACAAAAATGATATAGGTCGCATTCGAGCGTCAATGTGTTCATGTTTTTAACGAAAATGATTCAAGTATCAATGTGTTCATGTTTATATGCATATTGAGGCATATATGCCAGTGCATATATGCAGTGCGTGTGCGTGCATGCATGTGTGTGTGTGTGCGCGCATGTATGTTTGTGTGTTTATGTACGCGTGTGTGTGTTTATGTTTTTGTGTGTGCGTGTGTATTTTGTCTGATAAGTATATGCAAGTAGTGCAGCTGCATATATATGCAGATTGCTAGAACCAAAGTATCAACTTCCTCACTATCAACTTCTCCAATTTACCTTATGTGAAAAAATGTAAGAACAAAAATGATCATTGTTAGTACCAAAGTAATAGTCCCAAAAGAACAATAACAAATGCTACCAATATCAATACAACTAACCAAAACAGTCCCCATAATTGAAAAACATTTATATTATACCCCGTCAGTAATGAATTAATAGAAGGAGACATAATCACACTCAAGGAATAATATATTCAACTCTAGGAGGCATTTAACAATTATAACATTGCAATTTTGAAACAAATTAGTCCTAAAAAAATATACACAACTCAAGATGGGTTTGATTTTTTCCTAATCTAAGATTGTACAGATTGGAATTTTATCGAATATCTGTTGCGACATGGAATGTGAAGTTGTATTCACAATTCTGAAGAGTCTATGGAACAATATCCCAAAGTAATGAAAATATCTCTTGACTTGGATGTGCAAATCTCATAATACAAACTGTGGTTAGATACGTTAACATATAGATTCATGTACCTATAAATCAAAACATATAGCAAAGATAAACAACTCACACATTTTAAAAAACATAGAGATTCGCTATAAACATTAGAGCTACCAAAATTAAACTAAGACCACAAAAAATGAAGAGAGATTGAGATACTAAATCTGAATGGGGGGAAATGTTCACACCTGCAAAGAAACATAGATGATCTAGGACAGATGGTTGCTACAACAGAAGAAAGAACAAAAAATTAATAATTTGTAATACAAACATAAAGATGGAGCGACTGTAAAGACTATGTAGACAGAATCTTGAAACCACAAAATCAACTTAAAAGCCCATGAAAAAACCACAAAAATGTGAGTCGTCCTTTCTTCCATATTTTTTATACAAGAGAAGAAAACAATACTCACACATCACCGAGTCAATGTACATATTATGCATAGTGGTTAGTGACATTATACTGCTATCATCACCACCGACAACCCAAAATAAACTAAATACGGGATAAAAACGGTGCAACTAACATGTATGTCATGATGTCCTGATCTATATACAACTGGTATTCAAAAAGTAATTCCCAAAAGCCTCTTAAAATCCAAACATATTTCTATAAGATAAGTTACTAAAGCATGCACTGAACTCCAGTAAACATTACAAATGACATGGTATATATCATGTGTTATTAGAATTTTTACTTTTCTATCATGGCGTACATGTGTGGTTGGCTACAAATGAGGGTGCAGGTGCAGGCAGCAATTCAGTATTATATGGTATGCAGGAATAGATTCAAAGCATTGGTTGTGTTGCTTACTGAGGATGATGCAAAGCAGTCGGTATGATGTTTGGAATCACTTTAATAGGTTATACCATCCCAAGCATAGTTTGATCAAACATCACCTTTGCATTGTGGATGCAAGAACTACTTGATTATGATATTCAATCTATTTAATAGGCTACATCATTCCAAGCACAGTTTAATCAAATAATACAATGTGTTCGTCTAATCTCTCTCCTATCTAAATGAAACCCACGCTTAAAAATAGGGGATCTTGTTCGCTAAATCTAACAATTATCTCGGGAGTGAGCTGAAGCTCAGTGCAGTGAAAGTAGTGCAGGTGCATAAGCAGTAGTGAGCTAAAGCTGAAGCATGCAAGTAGTGCAGTTGAAGCTCAAACGTGCAAGTAGTGCAGCTGAAGCTGAAGAGAGTACTTCAAATAAAAGATAACATAGACCACCATCAATGTCGATAGTTAAAATGCCCTGCGTACTAAAAGAATTAATTCACTTCATAACTAATGAACAATGCATATGAACAATACATATGCTTTATAGAGTGAGTGAAGAAATTATGTAAATTAATAAGAACACTGTGAGTAATCAAACATAGAGATCAGACCTTTTGTAATTTAGATCTCCAACTGTGCATGTCTTTTTAAAAGCTTAAATCAGTCACTTTGTCATTAGTTCAGGAAGAACTAACAAAAAAAACACATTTTCGTACAGATTTAAATGATGTTGCAAGATTCTTGTTTGTAATATACCAAACTCCAAATTAAGAGCGATAACAACTCAAGCCAAGCAAATACAATGGTCCAAGCAAACACAATGGTTAAGACCTGCTACAAAGAGTTTTGAATCAAAGAATTAAGGCCTCTAATACTCTTGAATCATATGCACGCGTAGAGTATGCATATGGAGAGTATTCATAAGAGAAAGAACTTCATCACAGAATCATGTATAAAAAATTAAACAAAAGAGTAAAGTATTATGGAACCTCAGGTCTGATTGGATTTAGGCTCCCAAATGAACGCATAACGACAACTATAATAAACCAAAAGAATAATCTGTAATAAACCAAAAAATGCTTGGAACTCACTTTAAAGATGCTCGGAACTAACTTTCTTAGGCATTCATCATAAAACCCATAAACTTTAGTAATCTACAACAAACCAAAAACAATGAACTTAATCCATAACTATCCAGTGCTTAAAGTTTAAAAGGGATTCAAACAGCATGATAGAATGGGGAAGAGATTTTCACATCAAAATACCTGACGACTCTCATTATTTCCCCATAGAATAGTAATTCGTTGAGTTGTGTATTTAGTTATATTCACACGTGTTAAATGCTCCAGCATCGCTACAGACACATTTGCCATGCCAAACCTGAAATAGGCCCCATGATTAACATATACGTGTTAAAATATCTACACAGCCGCAACAGAAATTTATGCTAAATCTTATTGTATTGAAAACAAAAATTACACCACAACATCGACTCCAAGATACCTGTTTGAAATATACTCCACAACATCGCTCAATAGAGTATATACTTATTGGAAACAGGCATATACTCCCTTCTTCCGACGCGATGGATTTGAAAAAATTCTCATCCCTTGTTTGAAACAGGTATATACTCCATTGATTTAGTGAATATACAAATACACATAACTCCAATAGCAAAGAGAGATATTCATCAAGTTAAAAATTAAACAGAAAAACATGCAATCATTTACAAAGAGATATTCTTCAAGTTCAAAAAGTCCCAAAGAACACATATTTCATCTTTGGATCATTTGTCATAAATAAAAGATATCAAGATAGTACCTTAGAGCATGGGGTGATCAATACACAGGCCTTCAATGTCTGAAAACGAACCTCGATCTCTCCCTCCTCAACATCTACCAGGGTCATGGGTTGCGCAGTCTACTCCAGCACGCATTGGGTGTGGTCCTCAAAAGACAATGACGACTACTGAGAAGCATATACATGCACCCCTAAGAAATGAATACACAAACTACAGAATCATTACCTAAGAAATAAAATTAAACACAATAGTAAGTATTAGATGATGAATAATGATGTCATAAAGTGGATTTGGACTCTGAATTATAGAAAAAGGGATTATATCTGAGAGATGAGTCCCAAATACCTAAAAGCCTTGACCAAAAACACAAATCAAAGAGAACTTGAGGGGATTCAACTGATTAAAACATTTTTAATAGTCAATTCAGCTGATTAAAATATTTCAAAGGGGGTTAAAATGATTACCACACTGAAATCTTTGATCGTGCCTATAACAAACAACAAAAGACCTTCCACAAACCTTATTGTATCAGTGATGCCAACCATTGAAGCTACCTGCCACCTCTCGTTAAAAAATTATCATTCTTTGAGGTGCCATATTCTAAAGTTGGAAGCATGAACTGCGAGGATGATAATGTAGTAGAAAGCACTTGCTCTTTTTTCTTTTCATTAAAGTTTCTTAATTCCAGTTCTGTAGAATTCTTTGATTCAATGAATCTCTTGTGGTCATCAATTAAAGCCACCAAAGCATATAGTCTGTACAGAAATTAGAGCCATCAATTTGATTCAATGAATTCTTTGGTCATCAATTTAAGCCATCAATTTGAGCCACCAATGCATATAATCTGTAATGCATATAATTTGTGGTCATCAGTTATTGTACTATACATAACGCCACATCAAATTACTATAGATAAAATTGGGAATAAACCTGGAGGGTAGTTTTATCCACTTGATCTAAACTATAATGAACCAAGTACACTAGTTCGTTATAGTACAATAACTCAACTGTACAAACATTCAATTACTTCACTTTTAGAAGATAATCATCACAGATATTTCTATTATATGTGAGTGCTCCCTGAACTATCTAAGTTTTTGTTCAAACTTTAAAGACGTATATATATGCAATTCAGCCATAAAACCATTCGATATAATTATACATTTTCTATATGTTACCACTCAAAAGATCACACTCCAACATGCATGTCTAACAACACCAAATGTAAAGCTTAAGAGAAATACAATAACTTTTAGAAAATTGAACATAAATACCCCGACATTATTCTTTCCTCAATGCCTTTATGGCTTGGCAACCTATAGGAAATATGAACTCAAAAGTAGTCGAAAAATTGAGAATATGCAGGAAAGTAGTTTGTAAAAGGTTACAATTAAAAAAGGGCCCCAAATCAAACCACGGATACCTTATTTAAAATCCTTATTGTCAACTTAAAAAACATATAATTGAAATGCCAAACAAACATACAAATGAAATGAAAAATAAATAAAACTCGAGTAGATAAACAGAGAAAGATCATATACCTCGATAGTGTTACCTTAATACTTCATGCATACTTAATACTTCATTAAAAGGTGCATTCTAATGTAAAACATCTTCCTTAGAGTATTTACAAAATTAATGAACCCAAATCAAATGAGGATGGCGGCAAAGAAGAAAAATAAAAACTTCAAATTTTTCATAAACTGGAAACCCTAATTAAACCTAATCGTTCTATATTGAAACCTAACTCACCACCACATTTAAGAGAACCATTGTCAAATAAAATTTTCCCCCAATTTTTGACTGCCAAAACCTAAAACATGGATTTTAGCACTAAAAATATTGCCTGAAATGAGTATACCTTTGAGGTTGTTCCAAGTATAATCAGTAACCTGTAGAAGAAAAATAATCAACAAAATACAAATAAAATAATTAGATCCCAACACATAAGCATACATGTGAACAAATATAAAACAAAGTGAATAAAATTGAAATAAGTCTAAACCGAAATCAAAATGAAAAAATCCCTAAAATGAACCCAAATCAAATCGTAAACCGAAATCAAAATGTTCTCATAACTGTTTTCAAAGCCCTAAATCCCGTGTATGTGTGCATGTATTGTAGGAGACGAAGAAATAAAGTGTGTGTGTGTGTCTCTCTATGTGCGTGTGTGAGGGAAATTACATGTAGGAGAAGTCTAAAATCCATATGATCGATCGAGTTTGAGAGAGAGAGGGAGGGAAAAGAGAGATACCTGCTGATTTGAGAGAGATAGGGGAGAGAGAGTTGAGAAATGATTGAGAAAGGAGAACAGGGTGTGGTGTTTGTGTGTTTCTTTGTTGTGTGGAGACCAAAGGTGTAATTTCATATTTTACCCATGTTTTTAAATTTTGAGTAAGAGGGGGAAAGGAAATCAAGTGTTAAAAAGGAGGGGGAAACCAAAAATAAAAGGGAAAAAGAGGAAAATACATCAAAATGATCCCAGCCCTTCATTTCGTGCCTTGTTGGCTTCGATCTGAACAGTGAAGTGTCTCTCCATCTTATGAATAGTGAAAACACCATTGTAACTTATTATTATTATATATATATATATGTGTGTGTGTGTGTGTGTGTGTGTGTGTGCGTGTGTGTGTGTGCGTGTGTGATTGATATATGTGAAACATACCTACTCTAGGGATGCTCTAGGTGGAGCTTACGTGTAGTGGGAGGTCCACCCTGGCATTGACTAGCAGGTGTAGGATTGAGTCCCCGGGACATAGGTCTGTCGCATGACCACTGTAAGTGAGTTTTGAGTCTAGTGAGTTAATGTGGTATGTTTGTGACCCACGAATGTTTGACTATGATTGCCTCTATTTTTACGTCTACGAGTTGGGTTAGGTGGTGAGATTCTGACCCGGTGGCCCATGTTGAGGTATTGCCCTCCCTAGAGCCTAATAACATGCTAGAAAAGGCATCCGCGAGGTAATGCTCTAGGGATTGCAGTTACACCTATATATCGAGTTATATATATGTATATCCAAGAAACATGATATCTACTTGTGTGTATATATGTGTGTGTTAAATATATACAGGCGAATTAAAGATTATGTGAATAGGAAATTTATATGCATCCGGGAGGATAACTCGATGATGTTACGTGTATACATGTAAAAATGGGTGGTATATGTATAAGGAAACTTCACGAATGTGTGAACAATGAATTAATAATCACCGTGAAGTTGTGTGAAAGAAATTGATAAGATTCTGAATGAGATTTATAATCAATAAGAAAATGTGGAAGTTAAGTTAGAATTCCAAGATCAAAAAAGAATATGTGTGACACAAGGTAGTATATGGGACTAAGATTAATGTTGATACAAGTTAGGAAGGGTAGCATAACTTGGGTATTTAAAGTACTTGCGTTAGGTGCGCACTATAGATGGCGAGCGATGATTATCTCATGAGAGTGCGTCTGCATTGCATATTTATTAATGTATTTTAAGCACTTCAAAAATATTTTCAAAAGCTTTTGGGCTTTGACCCATACCAAAAATATTTTCAAAATGTTTAGACACTCAGCCACAAGGACAGCAAGCTTAGATATCCTTCGAGTCAAACAATGTTGCAGTAGTTGTGGATGCCTACAGGGATTGATTAAGAACTTTTATCATTCTCATCTGGATAGGAGGTACTTTAGGTTTTATCTCTGGCATATCGCCCAGTTAGTCAGTTGATGAATTGTGGAGTTTTTATTTACTTCCTTTATTAGTCGGATTGTGTATTGTTATATCTGAATATCTGAACAACCAACAACATGGTATTTATTAGTTGGATTGTTGTTTATTCACATATAAATACCATGTTGGTAGTCTTCATTATACGTTTCATGTTGTTGGTTATTCAACTGATAGTAGGACCTTATTTGATTGGTTGGTTATTCAGATATAAATTAGTGGTTGAAACTATTTATTGGACTCGGGGCAGGAAAAGTGATGCTGTAGAAATGCATGGTGTTTTGTAGCATCATAGGACTAATTAGACCCATGGAGTTGGAGTATTACTCTTTTAATGGGTGATTCCTTCATTGGGATAGTCGTGGTAATGTGTTATGAGTATTAAGGAATATGCTTCTAGTGTTTTTAGGTTGATTATACTGATGTAGTAGTTGATTAGGTGATTTAGTTAGATTTTTGGCATCATTAGGCTGGTACATTTAGGGATTCTCTGCACATTTGGTGTTTTAGCAGTAGCTTCTTCATTTGTTGCATTTGTATCCATATTTCTACATTATGGATAGAAGGAAAACATAGTCACGGAATCGAGTATATATTCTGAGTGGTCTCGATGAGACTTCAAGATCCGGGACTCTTCATCGACCCCTAAATACACTAGGAGACGTTGTCAGGCCCCGAGTGACTCTATTTTAGTTTCAGTGGCACATGTTGTTGCCTCTATGATTCACTTTGCTAGTGATGGTTCTATAATGTCTGCATCATTTAGGTATTGTCCTGTCATCATCGAGAGAGATCTTGATTTAGCATATTTGGAGCGAAGTATCTATTGTCTTTGATTCTTACTATACGGGATTCACTATTTGTTCGAACCCGTGGTACAGACAATGCTACTTTGGTTCTCAAGCTCTATGTGATCATGTTCATTACTGAGGTCATACGTATTATTCATTATTTTGTGTGTGATGTCACCGTTGAGCCTATTGATAAGCATCTAGAGACTCATTCATTGTTAGAGACTCGACTAGATGATTATATTTATGAGTTTTATATTGTGTATGATGTTACCCGTAATGGTCTTGTACCATTTCTTATTAGTTTTCAATGTACATGGATACTTCCATTGTATCTTCATTCCCAGATAGATCAACAATATTCTTTATTGCATTTCTTGGTAATTTATAACCTTATAATGCATCATCGCATCGTCGATTTCTCATAACACATAGGTAGGTTGATATATGTCTTTGTTCATGGTCAGACTATAAACTACCCCGATCTCATTATATTAACTATGAGGATAACGTTCATTAATTTAAAAAATACTAATATACCATATAAGGGACTGATCACAAGATTTATCAATTCATTGAGATCTATGATCTTCCTAACTTCTTTGGATTCACTTATTATGGGCGTGAGATTGAGCATGAGTTCCTCTTGTTTAGAGATCTAGACTGAATGTCAGCTAGCTAGAAAATATATTGATCTCCATGAACCAACACCAACATTATCTCCTATACCCCCAGTCCACTCCTAATTCGCGTGGATGTTAGAGTCAATGTACCTATGTTACTTCGTAGTTTCATTTTATGTAAGGTCATTTTAGGACGGTTAACGATGATATATCTAATCAATGACAATACCTAGAGCTCATTGAACACAAATAGTAGATTGTCTTCACTAATGTAGCTTTATTGTACCAGATTTAAGGAGATCTCATATTATACTAGATTTTGTTCCTTAGGTTCCTCTACTGATTTCTTCACATCCACATTTCCTGTTATACCCATGGTGGTTGAGGATGATGAGGATACTGGGGATGATGATGATTATGAGGAGACGGGTGATGGAGATGATGACATGTCTTGCAACTAGAACTTATATTTTTTTCATATCTTTTCTTCATGTTATTCATTTTTGTAGTTCCGCCTATGGTACTTTGCACATTTTGGCCTGTAAATGGTAATTGGTATCTTTTATTATTAGTATCTTGATACATTTGATTGCTATTTTAGATATTTGGACAGTTTGTTGGTTGCATGGATTTTGTCGTAGTTTGTTTATGGGTATTATGCTTTTATCGATATCTCTTGTGATATATTGTCATACTCATGATATATCCATGATTTCTATCCATATTTTATCATATGATCTCATTTTTACTATTTTTGATGTTATGATTATCTTAGTATTACATATCATTAATCTTCTTGTTTATGTGATATTGTAGTTCACATGTATATATTCCCATTTGTTGATTTCCATCTTAAAGATTGCCCATTCACATTCTTTACTATATTTTAATTTGTTACTTTTTCTTTATTATGTGCCATTGCGTATTGTCTAGATATACCCATTGTCTATGATATGTCTTCTCTTATAGTTTTTCATGTCAAAAGGGAGAGAAAACTTTAGTCCTTAAGATTAATGGTGAGACAAATTAATTTCCATTATTGGTCAATTTTGTCAAAAAAAGGGGTAGTGACACTTTCTTTCACTTATTAAAGGGGATAAAGTTGTTTCTATCACTTGATAGTTGGGTATGTTGATATTAAATGATGTCGCTAATTCACATGTTCGCATGTTTTATCTCATCTATGTCTTTGATAATTATCGGGGGAATCCCAATAAGGTGGAATTTATCATTGTGCGTGCAATTTCATGCGTGATGTTATTTGTTATTTCAAGTGGTTTAATGCCTAACATTGATGATTCCGACTCCATCCCTTTTCTTAGACGTGATTTTCCTTCTCTGTTGGTCTTATAGATTGTTGTACATTACATTCCTACAACTTTCAATATTTGGTTTATGATGTATGAGTTTTTGTAGGGGTAATAAAGCATTCTTTTTTTTCTTTTTTTTTTTTTTTGGGGGGGGGGGAGGGGGGGCTACGGAATAGCCAAAGGGAATGATTAAAAATGTAATTTTTTATTAGTGTTATCTCCCAAGTTCTCATGACAAAACAATTGAGTCTTTTTAAATCATATAAACTTTATTCCTTTTGAGTGAGGCGTTGTCTTTTGTCTTAGCTTATACAAAGATGAACCTTGGAGATTGAAGATCTTGCATGCCGCTCAGTGAAGTGTAGATTGTATCATTTGATGTTTTTGTGAATTTTACAAGGCTAAACATGCACGTGTACTTTGTTTTATAAATATTTCAATTTGATTTCAAAATGTGTGAGGATTTTGTAAATTATTAGAATAGGTGATTGAAAATAGTCTCACGGATTTTTAAAATGTTTTGAAACTATTTTACTTTTCACATGTTAAGGAACTTTGAAAGTGTTTTGTGCCTTAACTGTTCGCATAACTAAGAAATAAAACTGTTTATACGGATCCGTTCACATTGATACAAAAGGAGCCCATGCTCATGGTGTAGACGAAAATTCCATTGCCCGTAATTGTACGCACGACAAACTTGATCCTTGGGCACGACGGACAAAAATATTGAAAATTGTCTATTTAGAGTCCAATTTCCCTCCCATTTTTTTAGATCTGAAATTTACAAAATTAAAAAATCATTTTGAGAGGATTTTGAAAGTTGAGAGCACTTTTATCTCTCTTCAATTTCAAATCTCACTTGTTTTTCAAATTTTTTTGAAACTTTTATCTATGTTGATTGAAAGTGTTTTTGAGAGAATTACGAGTAGATTTATTTTAATCTTTGCATTAGCCTTTGTCAATTCATTCCACGTTTACTGAATTGATATGATAGACCACTCCATGATCTAAATTTAGAGACATTCCAATTTATTGGAGAATTTGGAGTTTTTTCACGAATGTGAAGGAAGGAAATGGATTTTTTGTTCATGGTATGGAGCTCGCGGTGGATTCTCATTGACTACATGAGAAAGTCAAAAGGTTCAAAGGTAACTGCACGATAGGCATTGTCTGAGAGGTACCTTCATGTCTTTTGTAAAATTTCTTTTCAAGTGGAAATGAGAATTGGAGTGCATCGAGTTATTTTACCCTCAGGTGGGGGTCTTTTCCTTGTAAACCTTATCTTATGATTTCTTGTGTATGATCTAGATTTGTGGGTACACAATTGATCACACACATCACATTGATTTAGTTTATATCTTATGATTTGGACTAAAATAAGATTAATTGTTTGAGATATAACTTCTACCACTAGATTTAGTTGATTTCATCCTATATGGGTTAATCAAGTCATTTTAAAAAGTTTGTACAAGTGCAAAAAATTGACCTTAGGATGCATTCAAACCTACTCACCCCCCTTGGTTTATTATTGATGTTTAATTATGTTTATCACACACTTTCTTAAATTCTGTCAAAGTTTTTTTTGTTTTCTCAAGTAGTAGTTGAATTTAGGTTAAAATTATCAAATAATTTTGATATTTCATAGATTCCTTATTTTTCTCTCAAACAAAGAAACTCTAACTAGCCCCACACCAATAAAGTTGAAAACTTACTCTTTTCCAAAAAACAAGTCGAGAAAAAATCTTCACATTTCAACCTATAAAATAAATGATTAACGTAATGAAATCCCGTATAATTTTTTAATACTATCATTTATTTGTGAAAATATTACTTCTGATAACATTTTATACAAACTGATTTGACAAACGGTAATTATTAGATTTTGGGAAATGGCCATATAATAAGGCACCTGATTAATTGGAATTTGTTTGTAAGAATTTTTATGTAAAAAAATATTAGAATGTTTGGAAATAATGTATAATTAATTGTTTGTGTGCTTCATCTAATAAGGAACCTAATTAATACATATATCCTCTCATCCATTGATACTATCATAATATGATTAGAGTTAAGATAATTATTAATGATTTGTTTCTCATTTCTTATCATGGTTTATCTAATTAGTGATGGGACATCAATAATATCACCATATAAAATACCTATTAGGCTTCTAATAATGACGGATCACAAATATGGTATCACCATTCATGTGATTATGTGTTTAGAATAGGGAAAAAAATATACAATGGCTAAAACTAGCCCTTGGCAAAATTATTATGCCTAAGAACATTATTAAATTCTTTTTTTATCATACATAAACCATATAAATAATATGGGGACTCGAGTAAAATAGGTTAGTGATTTATGTCCATCACCTATTTACACGCAATCATTTATTACACTCGAAGAGTTTGATATATAGCTTGTTCATATTTCTATAAATTTTATGTTTTTGAATAAGAGTAATGCTATATGTACCTAGATTTTTTTTCTATTTTTTAATCCTAAGTTCATTAATGTGTTGTAAACATGTTAAAGAACATGGGATACAAAATTTAATAAAAAGCCTTGGTACACATAGCATTTTCTTAAATAATGGTGCCAACTAGGATTCGGTTTGCCTATTTTTGTACTTAACTATAGGATCTCCTATAGAATGCACCATTTCTTTGGTCCCATCGGAAACACTCTCCCCAATTCTTAAGGCAACATTATAACCAATACCACCCGTTCCCACGATCATCATGGTGGCTAACGTACCACCTACCACCGTACCAGTAACATTGGCAATAGTAGACACTATTTGTTCATCATGAAGTTTTTTTTTTGTCAAGATTCTCCTAAAAATTATAAGAGAGAAAAATGATTAGACATCAGTATTCAAAATGGTTATGTTTGCATGATAAATCAACTAAAATGCTTTCATTTCGATAATCATAAACATTTTGCGCGTGAATCTTCCTTTTTAAATCCACTACTAAAGAAACCCCAAATTAATTTATAATACAAGAGTAAAAAAAATAAGATAGTATTTCTAAGAGAATCCGTTGAGTATTAACAGACAATGTTAAACTTTTTATTGGCCTCACTTTATTTTTTGACACATTTATACATCTCATGCTGAACTTTGTACTCAACCACCTTATCCATCACTACAACACATCCCTCTCAATAAACACACAACACCATTTCCACTCCCATTACCAAAAAACAACTCTCTCTCTCTCTCTCCCTCTCTCTCTCTCTCTCTCTCTCTCTAACCCCCCCCCCCCCCCCCCCCCCTCACACACACAACACACACACAAAAAAAATCGCAAAGGAAAAATACACATATATAATTCAATAAAGATATATTTTTGCATCAAATTCCTCTGAGAAATATCTTAAAATAAATTGACCCCGAAATAAAAATAACACTTGGAAATTAATAAATAATTCAAATATTGGAAAACCTAGAACTTCACTCTCCCAGCTCAAAAACGATGACAACAATTAGGAGAATTACCCCTCGATGCACATAAAAAAGAAAAACTATAGCAATGGTTATAATTTTACGTACTTGGGATAAAGAGTTGAATAATGTGCGAGTTTTAGGTTAAAAAATAAAATGCAAATTGGGGACAATTTAAAATTTGTACGCACGCACTCAAGGTCAGACTGTTGAATATGGGGAAATATTTCAAATTCAAATCCCCAAAGATGTACAATTTTCACATAGTTATACAAATTTTAACACATCAGTGTCAAATGGCCGAATATAGGGAAATTGTTTGGGGTCCAACTGCCAAATATTGGGAGAAACTTCAAGATCCAAGCTTCAAATTTGGTCATCTTTTTTGGGATTGGCAGAACGATGTTGTGGATTTTTTTATATATTAATGTTTTTTTATTTTAGGTTTTTGGACTCATTTGTTAGTATGTAATTTTTTTAATATTTTTTATGGGTTGAGTATGAAATAAAAATATTTCTTGCGATAAATTTGGTTAAAAATATTTACTTTTGCGTACTAGAGTTTTTGTTTGAGATAAAGTTATATATATATATATATATATATATATATATATATATATAGAGAGAGAGAGAGAGAGAGAGAGAGAGAGAAACAGAGAGAGAGAAAGATTGTTGAGTTGGTATTTATGGTTGTTGTGGAACGATGGAGACAGGAATGATTTGTGGTTCAAGAAAGGTCTTCGTAGGGAGGACTGAGGGAGAGAATAATACGTATAAAATGTTAACCATTACATATGTGGGTAAATAATTTTGATCACAGTGAGAATGTTTTGTAGTATCATATTGAGACTCCAACTTATCTGGAGATTGGACAAGATCAAATTGAATGGGACTTTTTATTGCATTATATTTATATTTTATGCATGTTTCTTAATGTTTAGTTTTTCCCATATCTTTATTTATGTTGATTAATTATCACGAGGTTAATCTATTTGTTTAATTAGCACTCACTAATTTTATGGACAACGTGGTTCTATTAAATATTGGCCCTTGTTATCATGTTTTTACTAAAAAAAATGGGAAATTTTACTTTTCGAAATTCATTAAATGGAAGTACATATTTAAATAGTAAATTTAATTTAATGAATATTTGATTTAAATAGTGTTGAAGACTTGATATAATTAAATGTCAAAATTACTTAATTTATTTTTAAAATTTATTTTTATTTAATTGGACAATTCATAATTGGATATTTTTCATATATAGACCCTCATTTAAAATATTAAATGGTTGAGGAGATTTTTAAATAAATCCCATCTTCTCCATTAGTATTTTTATATGTGTGACAATTAATTCCTCTTTTCAACTAGCATTTCTTCAACAACGGGGGAAATAAATTATGGATCACTAGTTAAATACTTTGAGGTTATAGTTATCAAAATCAATAGTATTTGGGAGCGATCCCCAAATTGAGAGGTTCACCACGATTAGATTTATTTGTGACAATGAACTAATGGTGTACACTTAAATATAAATAATAATAATATCCTATCTAACATAGTCAATGTTATGATATATATGATGGGATATGTTGACTATTTAATTCTGCTTGACAAAAGCATCCCAAACTATTTAAATTGTAATATAAAAAATAGTTTTCACTATCTAATTTTGTTAAATAATTTAAGTTTACAACGATAAATTCTATTCAAAAAACATTATGTTGCGCGAAAAAATTTAATCTAATTGACAAATAAGGGACATCATTTTAAATTTAAATTCAAAGATTAATCATGCATATTAATTTTTGTTTTAATTTTGATTCACAAATTTAAAATGTGCAATACTTTGAAAATTTAAAGGAACCAAACTTATTATAACACTTTATTGACTATAAAAGAAACTTAACTTTCTTCTAACTAAGGAGGATATTTTATTTGTTTTATCTCATTAATTCCATGACACAACAATGGAAGTGGCTCCTGAAAGGTATATGCAGGATTTTGAGAAATGACAAGGTTGATCAAATGGTATGTAACTAAATATGAGCATCGTATCAAATACATTGCAACACCAGCATTAGTGTGGATACAAAAGATATGTTTCACGTTCAGAATCTTGTAGCTACACTAGAAACTATGTCAAATAATGGGAGCGTGTGTTCTAATTAGGTTGCAAACTCTAATGTTGTATTGGCCAATATATAGGAGAAATATTTATTGTATAAGGGTCATTAATCCCTCCCCCCGCAAGAGCTCCATTCGAAGCATATGCGGTGTTTCTATACTATTTTTATATGACTGTTGTGTTATGTTATGCATCAAGAATAGTCAAGATGCGATGTTACTTCTTTGACTTTGACATCAATAAAGTATTTTTCATTTTTTGCTTTTCTGGTTCCAATTGAAAGGTGGTTAAGCACTTCTACTCTAGAGGATCAGATTTTACAAGTCTCCAACGCGTAAGCCTTCTTCATCTCAGTGATTGGGAGTACACATTAATGTAAATTAAATGAAGGAATCATATTCCTTCACTAGTTAGTGCCTACTTGCTACGAGTCTCCTCTTTAAGCTAGTCAATCAGGTTGGCAATCTTGTTGTCACGATCAACAACATGATTTTTAACGAAATCGGTCTGATCATGAAGAATATCATATTGGGCCTCTGGGTGACAAACATGGTTCAGGCGTTTTATTCTTAAAATCATGGATGACATTTATTATTAATAAATGAGTTTCGTATTCATTTTTAAATGAGAATCATAATTGTGATAATTCCTTATATTTACTTCAAATATATTGTATAAATATCACTCGATTGAACTTATTAGGAATTATCGTGGGCTTGGTTCGGTTTAATCATAAAATATCATAATTTTGGCTCTAGTTCAATTGAATAGTTCATCCCTTAGACAAGGAGTGGACATATTCTGGGTAAGTTGAGATGATCGCAGTAGTTTACTAGGACTATGAAAACATGCCTAATGGTTTTGAAAAGTTTTGTAATACCCCGTAATTTTAAATGACTTTTAAAATGGGTTATATTTTAAATTAATGGATTAATTAGTTTTTATTATTAATTAATTCATTCGGGTTTTATCCGGACGGTGGATATTAAAATGGATGATTCTAAATATTACTTAAAGATATTTAGGTAATATATGAATGTGATGTCATTGATATGACTGTATGATATAAATTCGGTAATTTATATTTTTAGTCAGCCGCGGTATGGGACGTGTCGGGACTAGTTTATTAAATTAAAAAAGAAATTTATTTTCTATCGACCTTATAGTCATTTTGACTGCGTAGTTGCATCCGGAAGGTTCGAAATAGTCAGAAAAGTCTATTTGGATGTTAATTTTGAGTCTCGGGTCATTTCGAAATGAATAGACAACCCAAAAGGGCATTTTGGTCATTTTTCTAGGGGGATGAATAGTGATTTCGGATTTGGTACTATTATAAGTATTGGTAGATTAAGTTTATGGGAGTTATTCATCTCCTCTTCATAAATTAGAGAAGCCATCTTCCTAGAGAGAGTGTAAGAGTGCTTGGGAAGGGAAAAGCCCACTTGGGAAGGAGATGAACAAGAACCAAGGTTCACCACCACCAACCACCATCGGAGTTTGACCGGAGAAGGGACAACCAACTGAGATTTACTACACCAAAGGATCAGACCTACAGTAAAGGCAAGTGTTTGATAATGACAATTTAAGTTTGTATATTGTCCATGTTAGAATAGTATGAAAAGAGAAGATTATTCATGTTTGGAAAAAATAATGGAGTATTAAATGGATTTCTGGAAAACTTAAATGATATAGGAATTATATTCACGTTTTAGGATGACAATAATCCACGAAATAGTCATGAATCTGTTGAAGAAATTATGAAAACCATTGATGTGTTCTTGAAGATGATATGATGATAATTTTCTGGAAATAAGGAGATAAACATGCTTTTTAATCCAATCCCTTGATGATCCTAAGATGTTTAGAGTACTAGAAATCATTCATATATGTTGACATATCATGTAGTAATAATTATAACTCATTTTGGAGGTTAATATGAAGGTTTGAATGAGTTAAAATGGTGAAATCCGTAGTTGCTGAAATGCAAAAAAACCAGGCTGTGACCTGAGGGATCAATCGATCGACCCCTGCCTTCGATCGATCGACCTCCCCAGAATATGTAAAGTTGTTTCTTTTTAAATATTGATTCTTATCCCAAACCTTTTGTGGATCTTTGGTGATTATTATTTGGATATTATGGGACCTAGAAATTATCAGTAAACCCTTGATAAGATTTGAATTAATTTGATTTGGATTCGAGTGATTTAAATGATGAAAATTATATTGAATGGAATTTCGGTTGCTAGATTCATTTGTTAAATTA
This sequence comes from Sambucus nigra, assembly GCA_949130495.1. NCBI lineage: Eukaryota > Viridiplantae > Streptophyta > Magnoliopsida > Dipsacales > Adoxaceae > Sambucus > Sambucus nigra. The sequence goes on along the minus strand of OX422220.1, from coordinate 11,180,185 downwards.
CAAATGGGGATGTATGAGGATTTAAGATAGGACCAGTAGGGGTGATTGAATATAACACCTGGGTATCCTTAAGTTTACAAGAGGGTTTAATCCTAAGTGAAAGAATATGTGTTTATAAGAGATTTAAAACTATTGATTTTAACCTTAATTAAAAGGAGAACTAAACTCGTAGTAGTTCGGAAGAAATAATGTTATGGACGAGTAGGAAATTAGTGACTTCTTACTGAATATAAGATGAGGGAAATCCTATTTGAATCTTGTGAGATGGGAGTTTAGAACACATTTGGTTGAAAGAGGGTATGACGTTATCCCGATCGCATAGTTGAAGTTGTCGGACCTCCTCGATCGACAAAGTTAAGTAGTAGTGTATTGGAGGGGTTCCTTGTTTGGATTTCGCTTTGCGAGACGCTCCGCGCATGAACCTTAACGACGTCGGGAGTGGAGAGATCTTATAGGATGCGAGGATAATTAAATTATGAAGTAAAGATATGATATTTTAATACGTGGAATTTAAAAGAGATATAATGCTACGTATGGGAAATATCTCCGGGTAGTGATAATTACCTTATTGATATTATATTATAGGTATGATAATACCTATTTGATTGATTGATGGTTTATGTGTATGACATACCTAGCTTACTTGATATCGGTGGGAGGTTTGCGCGTGAGGGCAGTCATATCCTGATGAATCCATGGGATCTTTAGTTTGTCGCTCAAGAACATAGGTCTATGAAAGACTTATCGGGGAGTTGATAAGTCCGCTGAGTGTGGGTACGTAGGTATGTGCGTGACCCATGGATACGAGAACTATGTTCGCCTCCAATTTGTTTGTTGTTGTTTGTGGTTCGTGGAATCTTACCGAACCTTTAGTCCCCTATTCGGCGACCTGCGATGATGGGACATGATAGCAGAGTAATGCATCGCACCGCAGCTGTGACTCGGGGTGCCGTATTATATATGAATATATATATAATGGATTTAATGATTGAATGGATATATTGTGGTTAAATCTATCTACGGTGATAATTGTAGATAACGGTGAATAGAGAACGATAATGGAATTAAGTTAATGAATGTTTATGCTTATAGAATTGAAAAGCTTAGCTCATGTTAATGAGAAACGATTCATATTAATGAGTAATGATTCATGTTAATGAGAAACTAATCATATAAAGGAGAAATGTAAATGAATAATAATGTGACGTATGGTATGGGACATACGGGGATTATGATATGGGAATGGAATTATTATATGGAGACTAGAAAAGAGGAACCATTAACTAGGAGGTTAATATGAAACGTTAAGTGTGCACTCTAGTTGAGAGGTGAGAATAGCAAGTGAGAGTTGGATCTAACATGTACATAATAAATGCTTTATTGCACTTGTTAAATACTTGCTGTTTTAAAAATAATCTACACATTCGGGCTCTGACCCGTTTCCTTGCATATTTTCTCTTCTATTGTATCTCTATATCAAGTGTCCAGTAACAGGGACGCCAACCATAGTTGATTGTGACGAGCTATGGAGCTATGGAAGTTTTTCTTAGACGCTTATCATCTTTTTGATTCACAGTATTCTTAGGTAGGGCATGTCGCCCAAAGGATTTTCAGTTATCATTTTCTATCGAGGTCAAATACTATTGTATTCGGGTCTTTTTAATATAGTTGTTATTGATGGGATTACTGTAATGTATTAATATTATTAGGGAATGTTTATTCCAATTGGATATAAATTCTTTTGTGTTATTTATTGTGTTACCAGTTTTGTAGAATAAAATGTGTAGTGTTATTCTTAAATTAAAAATGGTTTTTGTTGAAATTTAAATTTGGAAAGTTTTTAACACCAGCTTAATTGAGTATTGGGTGAGTTGTAAATGTTTTCGACAGTGATGCTAAGAATGAGCCAACTGTATATTCTATTTTAATTTGGTATGGGACTGGCCACCGGGTATTTAATTAGGCGGGGTGTTACAGGTGGAATCAGAGCATCAGGTTCTAGTGTCCTTTAGGATCTGTACAGATTATTGTGTCTTCAGCTTTGCGTTCTTTGATGTAGAGCCCTATGAGTAGGATTATTGCTTTTCTATTTACGCTTACGATATTCAGCTATTTTGAGATATCAAATACTGATAGTGTTCTCTCGTTTCAGATGCCTCCTCGACGTGCACCTCAGCCCGCCCCAGCTCAGGGTACAATGACTGCAACCGAAGTTACTTCAATTGTCACTTAGGCAGTCAATGCTGCTGTATATGCTATTTAGAAGGCTCCCGCACCGGCACCGATTGTGCCACCCGCGCAATGGCAAGTGTTTCCTACTGCATGGGAACGATCGAGGGATGCCTTTCAGAAAGCGCACCCACCTGAGTTTCAGGGAGGATCAGATGTTGTTACTGCTAGCCAATGGAAGAAAGATATCCAACGGCACTTGAGAATGATTGAATGCACTGAGGTTCAATGTCAAATACTATCCACATTCAAGCTAGTAGGGGCAGCTTTGCAATGGTGGGAAGCTACGACCACTATGGAGGAGAGGGACACAATGAATATCCAAGACTTTTGGATACAGTTTGATGGGAAGTATTTTCCTTCCTCCATCCAGACAGAGATGAGGCGGAAGCTACTTGATTTGAAACAGGGTGAGAAAACTGTGGTGGAATATGAGGAAGAGTTTACGAGATTAACTAATTTGGTACCAGCTGAAGTACCTACTGAGGAGAGGAGAGTCCTAATGTTCACTGATGGGTTGAACTATAAAATTCGCCAACATTTATTAGGGAATCTTTCACTACATACGTATGCAGATGTTCTGAATGCTGCAATGCTCCACTGCCAAGATAACCGCTTCCATAATCAGGGTGTCAAGCGGGGGTTTGGGTCAGGCCTGCAAGGCAAGACTATTGGGGGCAGTTCTAGTGGGACTCAGCCAGGGCAGAGTCATCAGCGTCAGAGTGAGCAGGGTTCCCAGACAGGGGACTATGCTAAGCGTTTGTGATCTGGAGATTCTCGAATTGTGGATAAAGGTGTTGAGCAAGGACAAGAGGGCCATCAGGGCCAGAGACAGGCTCATCAGGGCCAAGGGAAGGGAGGTAATGGCCAGCAGGTTCGGGGTCAACAGGGGCAAGGTGGTGGAAAGTTTGCGGGAAAATGTTTCGTGTGTGGCAAGTATGGCCATCAACGTCAAGATTGTCCTGAGAAAGACAAATTCCCTCAGCAACAACATGCTCGACAGGAGCCACAGGTACTAGTGTTTCCACCAGCTGCTCTTCCAGCTCCAGCTCCGGTGCTAGCACTACCTCCCATTCCAGCAGCACCCGCGCAGCAGGGTCAGTAAGAGCGTTTATATAATGTCCATCAGGCAGTGAATCAACAACCACCACCCGCGAATGAGGGTATGTTTTCTATCTAAGGATTATGAAGTGTATATTGATTTTGTTACGATAAATGTTGTGTGGGCAAAAGGGTTGCTAAACTTAGCCTATAGCACTGTTATTTACGTAGACTCACTGAGGGGTGTGGGACACCTTTATATTACATGTTATCACGTGGGTTTGATTTTTATCATGGGATTACTTACCTTGAGCATGTCCGAGTGTGATTTGACTATCGACATGCATTGACGTGTGGTATATGTGAGCATATGTCTGCATCTTGTCTTCTATAAGAGAGTAGATGCGTAGACTCTATTTGAAATCGAAAAAAAAAACCAAATTTTTGTTTTAAAATTGATAAACCTGATTTTTTTTTAAACCAAATTTTTATATATTATTGACTAAGGACCTTAGGAGTTTCTATGACCGACTACTTTAGGAAGTAGTGTATCAGGGTGGTTCCTTGTTTGGATTTCTCTTGCGAGACACCCCACGTATGAAACGAATAACCGTTGGGAGTCGAAATAAGTTAGGTATTTGGGAAACGAGTTTATAACCTTTGTGAAACTTTTAATATTGAAAGCGGTACGAGAGGGTGTATGGGCGCCCTGGATGATTGAATGGTAGTAATTTTCATAATTGTAAAAGGTAAGTAATTGAGACTTAAGGATTTATTTGTTCACTACAAGAGGATCATTTTTTTCCCCAAAGTTTGTCACGAGGACGGTATAGGGAAGATTAGGTAAAGACTAAATTTGATTCAGTTGAAACTATATGTTGAGGCTTAGCGTATAACATCAATAGGGACTTTGTTAATGTACTGTATGGGCGGTACATCTTGGATTTCTTGCGATGTGAGATTTATATTCGGAGTTGATCTTACCGGTATGACTTATATTCCTGAATTTCGGGACTAAATTCTATTATAAGGGGGGAAGTATGTAATACCCCGTAATTTTAAATGACTTTTAAAATGGGTTAGATTTTAAATTAATGGATTAATTGGATTTTATTATTAATTAATTCATTCGGGTTTTATCCGGACGGTGGATATTAAAATGGATGATTCTGAATATTACTCAAAGATATTTAGGTAATATATGAATGTGATGTCATTGATATGACTGTATGATATAAATTCGGTAATTTATATTTTTAGTCAGACGTGGTATGGGACGTGTCGGGACTAGTTTATTAAATTAAAAAGAAAATTTATTTTCTATTGACCTTATAGTCATTTTGACTGCGTAGTTGCGTCCGGAAGGTTCGAAATAGTCAAAAAAGTCTATTTGGATGTTAATTTTGAATCTCGGGTCATTTGGAAATGAATAGACAACCCGAAAGGGCATTTTGGTCATTTTTCTAGGGGGGATGAATGTGATTTCGGATTTGGTACTATTATAAGAATTGGTAGATTAAGCGTATGGGAGTTATTCATCTCCTCTTCACAAATTAGAGAAGCCATCTTCCTAGAGAGAGTGTAAGAGTGCTTGGGAAGGGAAAAGCCCACTTGGGAAGGAGATGAACAAGAACCAAGGTTCACCACCACCAACCACCACCGGAGTTTGACCGAAGAAGGGACAACCAACTGAGATATACTACACCAAAGGATAAGATCTACAGTAAAGGAAAGTGTTTGATAATGGCAATTTAAGTTTGTTTATAGTCCATGTTAGAATAGTATGAAAATAGAAGATTATTCATGTTTGGAAGAAATAATGGAGTATTAAATGGATTTCTGGAAAACTAAAATGATATAGGAATTTAACTCATGTTTTATGATGATAATAATCCACGAAATAGTCATGAATCTGTTGAAGAAATTATTAAAACCATTGATGTGTTCTTGAACATGATATGATGATAATTTTCTGGAAATAAGGAGATAAACATGCTTTTTAATCCAATCCCTTGATGATCCTAAGATGTTTAGAGTACGGGAAATCGTTCATATATGTTCACATATCATGTAGTAATAATTATAACTCATTTTGGAAGTTAATATGAAGGTTTGAATGAGTAAAAATGGTAAAACCCGTAGTTGCTGAAATGCAGAAAAACTAGGTTATGACCCGAGGGATCGATCGATCGACCCCTGCCTTCGATCGATCGACCTCCCCAGAATATGTAAAGTTGTTTCTTTTTAAATGTTGATTCTTATCCCAAACCTTTTGTGGACCTTTGGTGATTATTATTTGGATATTATGGGACCTAGAAAATATCAGTAAACCCTTGATAAGATTTGAATTAATTTGATTTGGATTCGAGTGATTTAAATGATGAAAATTTTATTGAATGGAATTTCGATTGCTAGATTCATTTGTTAAAATCCAAATGGGGATGTATGAGGATTTAAGATAGGACCAGTAGGGGTGATTGAATATAACACCTGGGTATCCTTAAGTTTACAAGAGGGTTTAATCCTAAGTGAAAGAATATGTGTTTATAAGAGATTTGAAACTATCGGTTTTAACCTTAATTAAAAGGAGAACTAAACTCATAGTAGTTCGGGAGAAATAATGTTATGGACCAGTAGGAAATTAGTGACTTCTTACTGAATATAAGATGAGGGAAATCCTATTTGAATCTTGTGAGATGGGAGTTTAGAACACATTTGGTTGAAAGAGGGTATGAGGTTATGCCGATCGCATAGTTGAAGTTGTCGGACCTCCTCGATCGACAAAGTTAAGTAGTAGTGTATTGGAGGGGTTCCTTATTTGGATTTCGCTTTGCAAGACGCTCCGCGCATGAACCTTAATGACGTCGGGAGTGGAGAGATCTTATAGGATGCGAGGATAATTAAATTATGAAGTAAAGATATGATATTTTAATACGTGGAATTTAAAAGAGATATAATTCTACGTATGGGAAATATCTTAGGGTAGTGATAATTACCTTATTGATATTATATTATAGGTATGATAATACCTATTTAATTGATTGATGATTTATGTGTATGACATACCTAGCTTACTTGCTATCGGTGAGAGGTTTGCACGTGAGGGCAGTCATATCCTGATGAATCCATGGGATCTTTGATTTGTCACTCGAGAACATTGGTCTATGAAAGACTTATCCGGGAGTTGATAAGTCTGCTGAGTGTGGGTACGTAGGTATGTGCGTGACCCATGGATACGAGAACTATGTTCGCCTCCAATTTTTTTGTTGTTGTTTGTGGTTCGTGGAATCTTACCGAACCTTTAGTCCCCTATTCGGCGACCTGCGATGATGGGACATGATAGCAGAGTAATGCATTGCACCGCAGCTGTGACTCGGGGTGCCGTATTATATATGAATATATATATAATGGATGAAATGATTGAATGGATATATTGTGGTTAAATCTATCTACGGTGATAATTGTAGATAACGGTGAATAGAGAAAGATAATGGAATTAAGTTAATGAATGTTTATGCTTATAGAATTGAAAAGCTTAACTCATGTTAATGAGAAACGATTCATATTAATGAGTAATGATTCATGTTAATGAGAAACTAATCATATAAAGGAGAAATGTAAATGAATAATAATGTGACGTTTGGTATGGGACATACGGGGGTTATGATATGGGAATGGAATTATTATATGGAGACTAGAAAAGAGGAACCATTAACTAGGAGGTTAATAGGAAACATTAAGTGTGCACTCTAGTTGAGAGGTGAGAATAGTTAGTGAGAGATGGATCTAACATGTACATAATAAATGCTTTATTGCACTTGTTAAATATTTGTTGTTTTAAAAATAATCTACACATTCGAGCTCTGACCCGTTTCCTTGCATATTTTCTCTTCTATTGTATCTCTATAGCAGGTGTCCAGCAACAGGGACGCCAACCATAGTTGATTGTGATGTGCTATGGAGCTATGGAAGTTTTGCTTAGACGCTTATCATCTTTTTGATTCACAGTATTCTTAGTTAGGGCATGTCGCCCAAAGGATTTTCAGTTATCATTTTCTATCGAGGTCAAATACTATTGTATTCGGGTCTTTTTAATACAGTTGTTATTGATGGGATTACTGTAATGGATTAATATTATTTGGGAATGTTTATTCCAATTGCATTTAAATTCTTTTGTGTTATTTATTGTGTTACCAGTTTTGTAGAATAAAATTTGTAGTGTTATTCTTAAACTAAAAATGGTTTTTGTTGAAATTTAAATTTGGAAAGTTTTTAACACCAGCTTAATTGAGTATTGGGTGAGTTGTAAATATTTTCGACAGTGATGCTAAGAATGAGCCAACTCTATATTCTGTTTTAATTTGGTATGGGATTGGCCACCCGGTATTTAATTAGGCGGGGTGTTACAAGTATCAAATGAAGCTGAATCCCACCAAATGCATATTCGGAGTACAAGAAGGCATGTTTCTCGGATATATTGTTAACCGACGAGGAATTGAGGCGAATCCTGAAAAGATCAAGGCTCTATTGGAGCTATGATCTCCAATGACGAAGAAGGAAGTACAAAGCCTCATAAGGCGAGTTGCAGCACTCAACATGTTTGTGTCACGAGCAACTGATAGATTCCTCCCTTTCTTCAAAACACTCCGAAAGACTTTTGAGTGGAATGATGAATGCGAGAAGGCCTTTCAAGAATTGAAGAAATACCTGGGAGCACCTCCATTATTGTCTAGGCCAGTGACGGGAGAAAAATTATACTTGTATCTGGCAGTACCAGAGAATCCAATTTGCTCGGCATTAATCAGATTGGAGAATGGAGTACAAAAACCAGTCTATTATACCAGCAAAGCTTTTCGAGGAGCAGAAATTAGATATCCAAGACTGAAAAAGCTGGCACTAGCACTGATTGAAGCAAGAAGAATGATGAGGCCATACTTCCAATCTCATATCATAGTTGTGTATACATATATGCCGCTAAGGCAAGATCTGTACAAATCGGAGAAATCAGGAAGATTGATGTACTGGGCAATAGAATTGGGTGAATACGATATAATTTATGAGACTAGGTCATCACTCAAAGGGCAATAAGTGGAAGATTTTATCGCAGAGTTCACTTATCCAGACACCTCTGAAGAGCAGAAGTGGAATACCGACCAGCCTGTGGATGTTACAGGATCATCAAATTTAAACCCCGACCAACTTAAGTCGGTAGACGAGCAAGAGAGGATGATAAACGAGCAGCAAGAAGCGCTGGAAGAGGATAAAAGGAAGCATCAAATATTCAATCGAGTAACTTTGTCTAACCAAGAGTTTGATAATGAAATACCTGTGTTGAATTTGTATGTAGATGGCTCTTCTTGCACTACAGGAAGTGGAGCAGGGGTTGTTTTAAACAGCCCTGATGAGATTGATGTGGAGTATGCTCTGCACTTTCAATTTAAGGCTTCTAATAATGAGCCTGAATATGAAGCTATGATCATGGATCTCAATCTAGCCAAAACTATGAAAGTAGAGCAGCTCGTTGTATTCAGTAACTCACAGTTGATCGTAAATTAAATGTTGCGAGTGTATGCAGCAAAAGGGGAATTAATGATCCAGTATCACGCGAAAGCGATGGAGGTTGTATCGAGCTTTAACGCAGTATAGTTGATTAGAATACCAAGATTGGAGAATAAAAGAGCAGATGCCTTAGCTCGGTTAGGCTCAGCCACATGCACCGAGCTACGAAGAACAATCCCAATAGAAATCTTGGCTAGTCGGAGCATTGACAAAGATTTGATTATGAACTTCATTGCCCTTGATTTAGGACCATCATAGATGGATCCCATCAGGTCCTATATTGAGGAGGGAGCATTACCAACTAATAAACTTTCAGCCAAGAAACTAAAGTTTAAATCTACTCCTTATGTGTTAACTAATGGCATTTTATATAGACGAGGAATTATAGCAGGTTTACAAAGATGTGTCCACCCCTCTGAGGTGAAATATTTGATTGAAGAGATCCATGAAGGGTCTTGTGGAGCCCATGTAGCAGGTCGGAAACTTTTACAAAGAATAACAACGCAGGGGTATTACTGGCCGACGATGAGAGCTGATTGTGTAGCTTATGCCAAGAAATGTGATAAATGTCAACATTTCTCCTCTATCCGAAGAACTCCCCAAGCATGGTTAACACCCATCACGTCTCCTTGTCCATTCACCATGTGGGGAATAGACTTGGTCGGGCCACTTTTAACGACCCGAGGAAGATTTAAATACCTCGTGGTCGCTATGGATTATTTTACTAATTGGGTGGAGGTTGAGCCTCTTATTGATATGACGTATGACAAGGTATATCAATTTATTTAGAAGAATATCATTTGTAGATATGGTCTTCCCCATGCATTCATCACAGATCATGGAACTCAGTTTGACAATGAGTAGTTTGCTGCATATTGTCATCAGTTAAACATATTGAAGGCCCACTCTGCACTAGGCCATCCCCAGAGCAATGGATAAACTGAGGTGATAAACAGAACGCTGCTGAATTGTTTGAAAAATGGCTAGATGATGCAAAGGCAAATTGGATTAACGAGCTACATTCTATGCTGTGGGCTTATCGTACTACACCGCGAGCAGCAACAGGAGAATCTCCATACATGTTGGCATTTGGAAGTGAAGTTTTTATACCTGCTGAGTTGGGCCTACCCACAAATAGAGTGTTGAATTTCAATTCTCCTATCAATGACTTGATGAGGTGATTAGATCTAGATATGCTCAAAGAAGTTAGAGAAGAAGAAGCAATCAGGAATGCTGCATACCAACAACGAACAACTTTGTCCTATAACAAGAGGGTAAAGAAGTGTGATTTGAAGGAAGGGGACTATGTACTGAAGAAAGTAATTCAAAAGCATAACAAACTGGAAGCTAACTGGCATGGACCCTACAGAGTAACAGAAGTTGTTCGTCCAGGGACATACAGGATTGAAACCTTGGAAGGAGAAGAATTTAAGAATGCATGGAATGCAGAGCATCTATACAAGTATTATCAGTTGTTGAAATTCCTATGTAATGCAGTTTTCTTCAGTATGAATAAAGTGTTGAATGTTTTACTCAGTTCTCTCTTTTTGTTGAAAATTTTCGGAGTATTAGTGCTCACACTATGCATCAAGTTCAGAATCAATCTCTTCCAGCTCCGATTGGTCGAGAATCAAATTACCACCAACTTTGGATGGTCGGGAACAAATCTCCTCCAATTCTGGTTGGTCGGGAACCAATATCTTCCAACTCCGGTTGGTCGGGAACAAACTACCTCCAACTCCATTTGGTCAATAAATAAATCTCTTCCAACTCCGGTTGGTTAGGAACAAATCTCCTCCAACTCCGGTTGGTTGGGAACCAATCTCTTCCAACTCCAGTTGGTCGGGAACAAATTACCTCTAACTCCGGTTAGTCGGTAAGTAAATCTCCTCCAACTCCGATGGATCGAGAACCAATCTCTTCCAACTCCGGTTGGTCGGGAACAAATTACCGCCAACTCTTGTTGGTCGGCAAATAAATCTCCTCCAACTTTGGTTGGTCGGGAAAAAATTACCTCCAACTTCGGTTGGTCGGCAAATAAATCTCTTCCAACTCCAGTTGGTTGGGAACGAATTACCACCAACTCCGGTTGGTCGGCAAACCAATCTCTTCCAACTCCGGTTAGTCGGGAACAAATTACCACCAACTCCGGTTGGTCGGCAAATCAATCTCTTCTAACTCCGGTTGGTCGGGAATCTATCTCCACCAACTCCGGTTGGTCGGTAAATCAATTTACAATCAACTCCGGTTGATTAAACTAAGCAGGATCATGTCAAAATATACATATACTCACAAACAAAGACATTCTGCAGAATACTCAGAAGAAAATAAAAAAGAAAAAGACTAAAAATTTATTCATTTAAATAAAAAAGAATTATATATGCTGTGAAAAGTACAAGTCATTACATAAAAATCCTATTCTATTTGTTTTTTTTTCCTTCTGCCTTTGAAACAGGTTCTACTCCAGCAGGAGGATCATCTAAGTCATAAGGAGAGTTTATAAAATTTACATCTCGAAGCATCCTAACATTCATTACAGAAGGTTGATCAAGTAAATGTTCTGGGCGAGATATCTCGAAGTTTGCATGAAGACTGTAGTCGCCGAGATACTTGGAGATTAAGCACTGAGGAATTGCCCGAGCAGGAATCCAACTCATGTCAAGCTTAAAAGGTGGCACAGGCAACTCGAGCAATCTAGGGTCATAATAATCCCATAGATAGTGGCCCTGCTCCAACTTTAGTACACCTAGTGCATTCAGCCATCCTTACCTGTAACCCTCATTATTTGACTGCTGGATCCGATCATCGAGATGATAAAGGGCTTCATTGTATCCAGCCATCCAAAATTCTCTGGGCTATTTGTGAAATTGGTAATTTAACCTTTCTAGTTGATCGTGAAGGTTCTTCACCAAAATTCCCTTACTCTCCAAAGCAGAATTTTGGGTAGAAAGTTGCTCACTGAAGTTCAAAATCTTCTTGGACATCTCTGCTAAGGCTTGGTTCTTCGCTACTAGCTAGAAGGCCTGATTCTCTAGAGCTTCTTGAGTTCTTGACTCTTCAATAGAACCCCGACCATCCCTTGCTCGTCCCCGAGAAGAAGATCTTGCTCGTCCGCGAGTAGAAGTGGAAGATCCAGTTCTTTTTAGAGTTTCCAACTCATCTCTTAAGTTGGAATTTTTGACCTCCAGGAAAGAGAAACCTTCATCGTTAACAGGAACCAAGGCTCCCGAGGAGGATGCAACAGATTTCAATTGTTTGTTCTCTTCTTGTAAGGCAATGTTATCCTGTTCTAGGAATTTGGCGATATGCCTATGCTCCTCGACTTTAAGCTTCAGAACACTTTCTCTCTTCTCATAAGCAGATATAAATTTATCATACCCTCTAACAGCACTCAGTTGTTGATATTTCTTCTCGTACCCCTGGTGCAAAAGTGTGGAGGACTCTTTGTAATGCTGCTGGAGTTCCTCGATAGTTCCTTGGAGGTCCTCAATCATCTCATAGTAATCCACATTATTGGCTACTTCACGATCGAGCAAACACTTCAGATACTGGTAAGCCTCAATTGCATGCTCAGAGGCATCTGAACCCAGGATATCAATGATTTGAGTCTCATTCAGATCTTCATGACCAGCCTTGAAGTAATCATTGCATTTTTTCATCAGTTCTATGTCTTGAGCTGATAAGAGCTCCATCCCGTCCATAAACTAGCAAAGATAAGAGAAAAAAAGAATCAATAAGAATGCAGACAGAGCAAGTAGAAGAAAAATTCAAGATGAACAACCAAAAGTTTGAAATTTTATTTCATCATAAGGGAAAGTACAAAGTCTGCGACTACATTCAAGAATAATAAAATAAACACCCGAGCAACTTTACACCTTCTCTTTGTTTCCTATAACTTCCTCAAAAGGCTTCGAGGAAGAGTCTGGTTGCTCGGAGGACAAGATTTGTTGCTCGGCAGAAGTACTGGATGGTTGGATTTGCTTGAGGGAAGGCTGAATAACAGGAACCTAATCTCCAGTCATCATTGAAGACTCATCTGAGGCAGCTTTGTCCTCTTCTTCTTCTCTAGGAGAGGGAGGAGGGCCATGGGTGTGTTGTTGGAATAATTCTGAATTCTCAGTAACTTTCATCTCTTTCAAAGTAGCCACCCATCCATCCCTAAAGAATTTGACACCAGCATACTCCATTTGAGAGGACATGGCAGCCAGGCCCTTGTTCCAACCTTTATCTCAACCAGCACTGAAGGATTTCTTAACTGCCTTCTTATTTTTTGCCTTCTCGGAGGAGGCCCTTTCCCTAAAGATCTCCTCGGCAACCTTCAATTTCTTCTCCACCTCCACCTTTTAACGTTCAACATCTTGAAGTTTAACAACTTCCTCTATAGCATATTTGAGCTTAATTTTATTGAACAACACCTTGTGGCTTTGTTCAATAATTTTATTGCCCTGCTCAGACTCTTTCAACTTCTTCTCCAACTCCCGGGAGGCATTCTCATCTTGATTCGTGTCCAACTTAATGGACTTGAGTTGCTTCTCCCAAGTAACCTTATCTTCTTCATATTTTTGATGAGATTCCTTTAAGGACTGAGTCAAACCAACAAAAGCTTCCTCTACACCTCCCAAGGAGCTTGAAGACTTGATAGCTTCATCTTTCTTCAAGATGCTATTGAAACACGTCACCAGCTAAAAAAAGGAATAACATTATCTTAATGCATGAACATAGTATTAGAGAATAAGGAAGTCCCATTGAAAATACTTATTGAGGCAATGTGTTGTGCAACAAGGGTAGTAATTCTCTCACGAGAAAGAGAATCTTCAATATTTTGGACTTCTGGGACAGTCCAACATTTCACCAAACTCACAGCAGAGCTTGGGGCAACAAGAGATGGAATACTACCTTCAACATTTGAAGGTTGAGAGACAGGTCCAGCAGGTCTCTCAGACGAACTTTTCTTCAACCTCCTCAGGGGAGCTGGAACAGTTTCAACTAAAGATGATGTCTTTGTTGGTGATATAACAATAACCTCACTTGGAGGAGAGACAGCAACAATGTTACTCGGGGCCACTGGGGGATTCTCAATTACTTTCTTTCCAGCAGCAGGAGGGGCTGCATTAATGTTTCTTGTCACCTCCTCTGGGACATCCTGTTTACTTTTTTTTGCCTCCACATTGGCAGAGGCTGATTTGTCGAAGAAAGCATGAGCTCTTCTCTTCTTCATCAGATCAGTGATGGGGATGTTTGACTCAGAGGAGGAACCTTCCACACCAGTTTCAGAAGCTGGTACTTGGTCAATGTCAACCAACACTGGACGAGAAGAGAAAGATGAAGTATCGCTCTTGTATTGCAACAAGTAAGAGGCAGATCTAATATGTTCATCGGCAACAGATTAGTGCAAATTCCAGATAAGTTTCAAATGCTTTAAATTAACCTCTGTCTCCTTTGGAGACTTTCTTTTTCTGTCAACTACAATAAGGAAAAATTAAATGTCAGTGACACATTTTATCAAACACGAAGAAAATGAGATTTCAAAAAATAAAAATAACATATCCCATTGCTATAAGGAGGACATCTAGGACCTTGGTACACGTCATCTCCATTTAATGGAGGGTATTGCCAATTTTTCATTACTACTCCATGTTCAAAATAATCCCTGTTGGCATCAGGAAGATTGACAACTAACGCCCTATTCAAAAACCTAGTCTTTAAATAAAAAGTACTATCACTGACAACCCATCTGTAGCAAAACATAATTTCTGTAATCCCTAAATGGGTTCCATGAAGTTGGTTCAACCTATGAACTCCATTAACTATCCTCCAGGTATTTGGAGCTATTTTTGCAAGGTACAACGTCAAAATATTGACAGAACTCCAAGCATAGGGGATTTGGAGGGGAAAAAAAGACACATTCGGCCACAAAGAGACTTGGGAACCAATGTCCCTCAGCCAAAGAAAAATAGTCAGAAGGTTCAGAAAGTTCTTTCAAAATGACCCATGAAGGGATTGAAAATTCAGAACGAAATTTGCCAAGGGATTCGACAAGATAAACCATGATGAATAAATTAAATAAAAGAAAGGGAAGAAAATCTTACAGAGAAAGAGAGAATCAGGTGACATTAAACGATGGAAAGAACGGAGGCACGAGACAGAGAAAATGAAGAGTTCGGAGATACAGATTTGAAAAGTAGAAGACGATAGGATTTTTGCCGCGTTTAAATACTTTACCTCGGGAATAGAGAAAGGTAATGATTAATAAGAAAGACGTTTGCGTATCCGGCGGCTAAAAGAAGAAAGGAGCACAAATATCGAAGCGGTCATGAAAATTCAAAATATTTATGAGGCCTGACACTGTGCAGCCATAAAGAAGTTATATACAACGAATGATCTCCTAAAAACTATACAAACCAATAATCTATGTAGTTTCCAAGAAGAATGTTCCATACTTTTCTTCAACATCAAACTATGAAACATTGGGGGACTTCTGTTGATACCAAATTTAATCTGCTGACATGGGCCATTCACTTACAGACACGTGTCTGCCAACGTGGCAGTTACTCATACTTCTACCAAGATACTCACTGTCATCGAGCTACTCAAGCGCTCCGAGCAACTAAGGAGCCCCGAGCAACTCAGGGGCCCCGAGCAACTCAAGCGTGTCGCGCAGCTTAAGCGACCCGAGCTACTTAGCATACGAAGCACTCAAATCAGGAGAATCAAGAAGACGACTGCGCATTAAATTCTCTTTATTATCATACAGATGTATATGTCTACTAGATAACAGCGCATTGTCTTTTCACATGTAGAGCCTCAAGGCTATAAATACATTGTAACCTCCTCATTAGAAGGGGACTCGAAATTTCTTGGTAAATCCATTATCGAGCATTCCAAGCAAACAGTTAGCAATAACAAAAACAGTGAACGTAGGCCATTCTTATAAGGTTGAACCACTTTAAAATCTTTTGTCTTATTTATTTTATCTGTGATTGATAAATTAAAGATAACCTAATTTTTTACATCAACAATAATATTGTCATATTTTCATGTAATAGCCAATTTAATTACTAGTCTTGGGTCCCTAGTATAGTTCAATACATAAGTAGTAGGTTGAATCTCTTTGAAAACCCTATTTGGACAAGTCCACTTCAATTATATATATATATATATATATATATATATATATATATATTTGTGGGTGGGTGGATGGGTGGGTGTGTGTAAGAGAGCGTTTTAAGATGTATTACACACCTAAGGGTTAAAAAGAAAGAGAGGGGAAAATACAATTTCCATTTGTGTGAAGGGGTGATGAAAGAATAAGCGATTTCTTTCATATATCATAAAGTTTTCATCTCTGGGAGTGCCCACACTCAAGTATTATTTTGGGAGGATTATAAACTAGAATATTCAGGGCCAATAACACATTATATGGAGTATTTGTAGGTGGAAGATAATCAACCACATCATCTTTTTCATCAAATAATTCTCCTCATTGGGAACATCTATAAAATCCACAGAGGTATCTTGTTTCAAATCCTACTTCAATTCTTTAAATCTAGTTTTGTTATTATTTCTAATGCACAAAATACTCGTGGGGAAGTAAAGTTTCGTATAATAACAACTTCTACTACTTGATTGGCTATCTCATAAAAAGCATGCATGGTGTGAAATATAAGTGAAAAAGATTGGTTCACATATGAGATATGTTCAAAACTTGTAAAATAATAAGGGAAAGAATATCATCAAAAATTAAGAACACAATGTGATTGATTCCTTCCTTGTGAAGTAAATCTAAATGAAAGTTCTGCATAGCTGATATTTTATTAGGAAACACGATGTCATATGCGATGGAAAAACTGATATCAGCGTTCTCGCCCTTCAGAAACTTCACCACCTAGGACTGGAAGATCGATGACGAAGTAATAGGTGGAGATCCCAATGTTCTTCGTGTGATTCCAACATGTAATTATTTGAAATGGTTGGTGTAATAAGGGGTCTTGTTTGTCCTTTATTTTTTCCTTCTCAACCTCTTTTTATCAATTTATCTTTCTATGTTTTATTTCTCCTAAATAGAGGCTATCATTTTTTTAGAGGTGCTAATTGCACCGTGAGCAGCTAGGGTGGTTTGACCCCTTATTCTTGAGCTCACCCTGGCATCCTCAAGGTAAATAATACATCACAACCTCATCATTTCTTCAAATTATTGAAGGAGAGGAGGAAGGTAAAGTCTTATTCATCTACCTTTTCCCAAAACCCGACCGGATGTACCAACTAGCGGGTAATAAAATCGAGGGTTATCATCCTTTGTGTTGCTCTGATTTATTATACTTCGAATAAAGCGAGATCATATAGGCCAGCAATGAAGCCTCGCCTATGTAAATGCTATTACATATGTTTCAAAAATTGGTATGGTTTTGGAGATTCAAGAATCACCCACTATAACCTAATCGATTATAGTGACAATGGAAATAGTAGTGAAACTCTTTGGTAATGCAACAATCAGTTCGTAGACAATAAGTATATGATATGTTCACCAAGAAAATCCACCCCTGTGAGGAGTTCACCGATCCAAAAAAATTTCAAGACTGAAAATGTTTGCTTCGTAGTTATTTGTTTTTATATTTTGAGGAGTATATCTAGCAAAATGGAGAGGCCAATTAAATACAAGAGAACTTAAATAATAAATATTGAAATGAATAGAATGTAAACTACTCGTAAATCCGGCCTCCATGGGTATACGAAGACATTGATAGATGTCACTATTTAATTTCATAAAAAAACTATTATGTCTCTATAAATTTCCTTTTAGAACCTAGGAAGCAATGTAACTAGATTGTAGGACTTATCCTTCCTGGGGATTAATATTAAGAAAAACTTTGTTTCCTAAAAACATTATTTCAAATCACGTTGCTAAATTCGTATAAGACGAGCATGCTTGTTTTCCTTTCCCTCCAAAAGATATCTATAACTCTCCTAAATCCTTACATATTCTATTATATGACCCCCCCCCCAATGTATTCCTATTATGTGGGCACTCCCGGAGATAAAAACTTGGTGAAAAGAAATCTCTTTATCTCTCTTCACCTCTTCACAAAATTGTGAATATTATTTCATCTCTCTCTCTCTCTCTCTCTCTCTCTCTCTCTCTGTCTTCAACCCATATGATGTGTTATAATGATTAAAACCCTACCTTAGACATATATATATATATATAGGTACACTAAATGGACTTGGGAAAATTAGGGTTTACAGATATTTTGTGCATATTACAAGGGTAATAGAATATACTAGGCATATAAGATCGATAATTAAATTGGATTCCAAACAAAAATATGAAAATCCCATTTTAATTCCCTAATGTATTTTCTTTTTTATTTAATATTGTAATTAATTACACTAAATAATTATAATTTGACTATGATTTAATTATCCCTGAATTACTCGAACGATTAGTTATTTGTATGCAAAGTGATATAGTGCATAATGTGACTACCCACGTAAAGCATACAATACCCACTTGAAGAAATTCAATTTTCCTCTAAATAATATTCACTAATGTTTTTTATATTCCTTGATCTTAAACGTAACTTATTTTATACTCTAGGGGATTATAAAAAAATTCACTAATTAGGTTTATTCATATAATAAAAACTTGTAATTTTATCAAGGGGTATCATAATCTAGGATATCCCCTCCCCCCCCCCCCCCCCCCCCCCGATGTGAGTTCCTCTAGAATATGATCTCATATATGTACACACAATTATTGTATAACTTGTGGAGATATAGACAGAATAAATTGGATCACACCCGTAAAATTCAAAGTAACAATTTTTTTGCATATTTGAATTCTCATAGTCCTCGGGATTACGAATCTATACACTATTTGCAAACGATATGAGATTGTGGAATTTTAATCTAGTTAGCACCTAGACTTGAATCTCACCCTTGTCCCGTTCAATACATTCTTGATGTACCAAAATGATCCTCTTGGAATATTCAAACTAGTTCCCAACCCATAAAAGAGGTTCCTGCAGTCAAGGTAAACTACATAGATTGTACTCCCAACTTTACATATTGAATGCCAACTCCATCTAGGATGTCAACAATCCAGTTGAACTAGAACCAAAATTTCGATCTTATGTGATCAGGAGAAACCTAACTCACTAGGATTCCTACTAAATTCAATTAATAGATACTTATACACTATATTTGAAACAAATATAAGGCCTTCTCACAAACATGGTTCTCATTTAAAAATGAACTTTACACGCATTTATTAATAGATAAACATTATATATGGTTTCAAAAATAAAAATAAAATCTCAATAGTCCCTAGCTTGTAAATGATAAGTATTGGATCTAGGTGAACTAAAAAGGTCATAATAGTAGATGTTCTCATTATGGCCAAGGTTATTGCCAAATGTCTGGTTTATGTCAATTTTACCCATTATAATACGCGAAAAAAATTGAATTTTCCTAGGTACGTAAAATTCTATAAAATATATTAGCTCTACCAGTAATGGGTGCAGGGAGAAAGGAACCCCCGTTTTATCATTTCAATCATCACAAAAGGAATATTAGCACGTGAAAGATCATTAAATTCCTCATCGTCAGGTGAGGTTTTTATCTTGACGTTGTTGAGTATGTTATACCTTGTTCAAATTACCGCAAAACCATATTTTAAAGCCACCTCGTACTTTATAATATGCCTAGGGATATTGAGTTAAGGGAGTCATTGTGAATATTTGAAAAGAGATGACGAATTTTGAAAAATAAAAATGAAAAATATTATCTATAATGAAAAAAAAATGAGAGACCAAATGGATGGAGAAGGTGTACCTTTCGATTCATGTAATTAACTAAAGGTTTTTTTAAACTTAGTATAGATCTAATCTAAAAAAGACACGTAAAATGATGGATCCCTTAGGAATTGATCCACGTTTTCACACCCCCAGGACATGCAAAACACACAATAATTTCCTTGGGGAGGGGGCATATAGTAGCTCACATAAAACTAGATAAAGGGATTATATGCAATTAGGGATATAATTATGTTCCCATTAAGACTAAGTTGGACAAGCTTTAGTTAATAAGTCTTATATGAAAATATTTACGCGACATGTGGACATTAATGCTCAAACGAAGTTTAACACCAAGTATATCAAAACAAAAGACCAGTTATATAAGAAACACAATCTTATTAATTTATCTTTGAGTACGTCACAAAAAAGAGCTATTAATCATAAAGCCAAGGAAAACATCTCTCTCTTGTAATACCCCTTACTTTTGAATAGCTATTTTATATTATATTTGCCATGAGGGTTAGATATATGAAATGATGGAAATTTAATTAAATATTAATTTAAACAATTTATGAGGTAATATTTATGAGTATTTCATATTTACTACTTTAAAAATGTAAATGGTGTAATATTGTGACTAGGTTGGGTCGTTGTGAATTGAGTGACGGTTATGGTTTCTGTTCCAATGGGGAAATCATTAGAATGATAATGTGACGTTGGAAAAAGAATTTATTATCGATATCCCAGATGTCAGTTTAGAGGGCACAGTTAGTCCGGGAAGGGTCGAAATAGTTAAAATAAGTGTAAGGGCTGTTTTTGGGTTCCGGAGTACTTTTGACGAGTTATGACTTAAATATGATGTTAGGAGTTGTTTTAAGTGTGTAGTATCATTTAATGTTGGATTACATTTGGTTATTTAAGTCTTGCAAGAGCCTTGAGCTCATTTGTGTGTTAAACTAGAAAGAAATCTAGAGAGACATGAGAGCTTAAGAGAAGAAGAGAAAGAGAAGAGATTATTGGTTTGAGCTTGGAATCGCAACTACGAGAAGGAATTCGAGGCTAAAATCTTAAGGCATGTTTTAATACTTGCAATATGTGTGTGATTGTGGTGAATAAATTGTGTTTATAGTATTATTCTATTATTTAACCCATTTATGGTTTTGATTGAGTTTGTTGTTCAAATCTCCACCTATGTAAGTTAGAGATGATTAGAAGGTTTGTATATTGTTAGATGATCACACAAAATTGATTGTGTGGGAATAAATTTGGATTTAGGGTTAGTGTTCTTGAGTTAACCCACTTTTGGGGGATTTTAATAGTTGATAGTTTAAATCCTTAGGTTAATGTTAGAAACATGATTTAGGTGATTAATACTAGTTAGATATTATGCATTGATGATGAATGAATGTTGTTGGTTGAGGAGAAATTGAAAAAAAAGAGTTGGAAGATTAGGTTTGTTGAAAATTGGGATTTGGCCGAAATAACTTCAATGACCGGTCAACCGCGGTCGACCGCGTCAAATGGGGGGAGCACACTGGTTGGTTCGCAAGGAAAAATCTGAAAGCGCAGTCGATCGTGGCTCAGGGGCCTATTACCCAGCACTCTGTTTTCAGCCCAAGTTTAGTATTTTGTTGATGCCCCTTTTTTTTTTGGGTTTGAGGTTTAGTAACTTCCTCGTAGGTTGACCGCGGTCAAGGCGTGATCGACTGCGTCGAATGGGGAGAGCACACTGGTTGATTCGCAAGGCAAAATCTGAAAGTGCGGTTTACCGCGGTTCAGGAGTCGATCGACCGACACTCTGTTTTCAGCCCAAGTTCTGGATTTTGTTGATGCCCCTTTTTCATTTGGGTTCAAGGTTTAGGAACTTCCTCATAGGTTGTATTAAGAAGTAATTAGGCCTCATATAAGTAAGTGGTACTTTAAGTTAGTTAGGGATCGTTTGGGATCCTTTTAGGACTATTTAGGACGGCTTAAATGTAGTATTTCGTCTAACATGTGAGTAGGAGTAGTATAGAGTCGAGTGGTGTGTGTTGGACCTTTGGGGTTTAGTATGATAACGAATATCTCTTATTGCCAATTGGGAATGAACATGTGGTTTCAAAAATTTTGATTGTATGATTTATATACCTTATGAATGTTTTAATTTCACATACCTCTCTAAATGCTATCATAGGGGAAGTACATGATAGAGGTGAATCCCTTGGCTAATCATGCAGGGAGAGTATA
Organism: Sambucus nigra; assembly: GCA_949130495.1. Classification (NCBI taxonomy): domain Eukaryota; kingdom Viridiplantae; phylum Streptophyta; class Magnoliopsida; order Dipsacales; family Adoxaceae; genus Sambucus; species Sambucus nigra. The sequence continues at coordinate 11,158,337 of OX422220.1, read as the reverse complement.
GTCCTTAGCCCATGGTACCGGTTATTACATTGTATGATTGTGTGGTTCGAAGTGAGGTAATTATGGGTATGGTTATGACTCACTATCGAAGGTACATGGCCACTTCACATGCGTTGCGAATGAGGATACCCAGGTGGTATTGGTTGTAGGCCCTGGAAAATGAGAGTATTTAGGGGCGCATCTAGTGGGGTGACTCCCGGAAGGATGGTCATAAAACTGGATTATTATGATTGTAACTCTGCTCACTAAATTGGCATTTGATGCCATAGAGTAATGGATTTAAAGAAACTGTGAACCGACTTTAATTGCTTATGGTCACAAATTGTTCATTGACTCATTAGTACTTTTTAATTTGGCATTCAGTAACATGAATAGAGTTAGGTTACTTCTATTAGGTAGATGGGTAGTTTAACTCAATATGAATCGTACGCGTTAGGATGTGCATCTAGAACATAGGTGATGATGATTCTTGCATGAAGAGCGAATTTTACCTACTTATGATAAGTTAAAATCCATTACTATCATGCATTTTATTCACGCTTATATCATATCGAAAATCGGGCCCTGACCCACTTATATTTCTTCTTCTTGTGTGGTTCTTATATATGTGCAGGTGCTCCGCCGCATGGACGCCCACTTTGACTTTCCTTCCCAGTGTTAAGGAGCTACAACAATTTGCGGATGTTGTAGGATTTTTTGTGGTAGATGCGTCATTCTATTTGGATACTGTATTTATGATCCATTTGTATATCCGGGCATGTTTCCCAATTTAGAAATTGCATATACTGGCTTGATTGGTGAAATCCTTTTGTATTTAGTCTATTAACCGACAGCTTATTCGGTTATATTTTGTATATGCTATCAAATTGTTAAACCCTGTATTTATATAAACCCTTTTGAAAATCTAAAGTGTTTCTTTCGGAACATCTTTTATGAAAAATTGACATCTGTTTTTAAAATTTTGGGTGGTTGTCACGTTTTACCTTTCATGCGACAGTGATGCTAAGAATTAACCATTTAAGATTCCTGTTATATTTAATTAATTGGTTGGCCACCTCTTATTTTAATAAGAGGGGTGTTACAAATGGTATCACAGCATCAGGGTCAAGAGTCCTTAGGATCTATACGGACTTATCACGTTCTACCGCAGCGTCCTTTGATATAGAGCCCTATTACTAGGACTGTTTGTAAATGCTTGAGTATGATATTTCCCTCAAGGATAAATGGTTTTAACTATATTGATTCAGTTTCTTTTTTTCTCAGATGTCGCCTAGAAGAGTACTCCCGCCAGGGATCAATCGAATCGAGGAAGAAGTAGAGCCCCCTCACCAGGGAACTACGAATGCTAATGAGGTAGTTAATATTATGGCCCATGCAGTAAACACTTCTATAACCGCAATGGAGCAACACTTTACCCAAGTCCATCATCCAGTAGCACCGGTGGCTCATACCCATACGGGACCTTCCGCATGGGAGTGAGTTAGAGAATCCTTATTAATGGGTCACCACCCAGAATTCAAGGGTGGCACTGATGTCATTGTAGCCAATTAGTGGAAGAAGGACATTCAATGCCATATGTGGATGGTGGAATGTAGTGAAGAACGAAAATAGATTCTCACCATTTTTAAACTTGTGGGAGCCACTCTCCAATGGTGGGAGTCCTTGACCACTCCAGAGCAAAGGGATACTATGACGATTTAGCATTCTGGACTTTATTTGATCAAAAGTATTTTCCTCCTGAGATCTAGAAGGAAATGTGAAGGAAGCTACAAGATGTCGTGCAAGGAGAGAGAACAGTGGCCAAATATGAAGAAGAATTTACGTGGTTGGCAAACTTTGTACCGGATGAGGTGACTCCAAAAGAGAGGAGGATTTCAAAATTTATTGAAGGTTTAAGTTGGAGAATTAGGCAACATTTGTTGGGAAACCCAGCTTTGCAGACTTTGGGGGATGTAATGAATGTGACATTACTCCACTGTCAGGATCATCGCCTTCATTTAAAGGCAAGTAAGAAGGCCGAGGATTCGTGGAAATCGAGTAAGAAAAGAGGAAATGGTATGGGTCAGGCACTACCGCCCTCACAGCAGTCTGGGAACAAGGAGAAGGAGCGGGAACCCCAGCAGGGGGATTTGGCAAAAAAACCACATTTTGGAAATTTCAATTTTGGTGGAGGAGGATTTTGACAGAATCAGGGTGCCCAGCACTAAAAACAGATGGGCCAGCAGGGCCGAGAGGGTAGAGGAAATAATGGAGGTAGAGGCCATCCGGGTCACAGTGCAGGACAACATCGAAATAACAATTGGGTCCATCACTTGGAGAAATTTTCGAGGTGTTTCTTCCAATGTGGCAAATAGGGTCACATTAAGAGATCTCGCCCACAGCTGAACGGAGGACAGTTACCTAGAGTCTCACAGAATCCACCGGTGCAGCAACCACCTCCTGTACCTATTACAACCGTCCCTTTACAGTAAGGGCAATTCCAGTGTGGACGCATGTACAATATCCAGGACATTTTATTTCCACCAGCACCGTTAGCATCTCCCGCTATTGAGGGTAAGTTTCCCATCTAGGGGTTTGTGGGTTGGGTGTTATTTGACACGGCGCCACACACTCATTTATTGCTAGGCAATTTGTACTTTCTATGGGATTGTTTAAAACTGCTGAAAGTAGTTTCACTAGTGTCGAGTCTTCTATGGGTGATGGCTCACTTATACTTTTTATTTGTAAAAGGGTGGGGATAGACCTGGGTAGGTTGCATTTGGAGGCCGATTTACTCGTCATAGATATGATGGGCTATGATGTCATCTTGGGCATGGATTGGTTAGTGAAGTACCGGGCTATGGTAAATTATTATGGTAGGAGTATTGTGTTTGCTATTCCAGGTCAAGATATGTTGTTCGTGGATATGCCTCTTCCGGAGGGAGGTTCGAGCACCCACTTGTATTGTATTAAAGACGAGACTCTACGAGGGATACTTATTTCCTTAGACTCTATTCTTGTCGTTAAAGAATTTGAATATGTTTTTCAAGAGATCCCTGGCTTGCCTCCAAAACGCGAGATTGAGTTCGTAATTGACCTAGCGCCGGGAACTAGGCCAATTGCACGAAGTCCATATCGTATGGGTCCTTTAGAAATGAGGGAGTTAAGGGATCAAATACAACAACTATTGGGGCAGGATTCAATCGGCATAGAACGTCGACATGGGTTGCCCCGGTATTATTCGTTCGAAAGAGAGATGGTTCCATTCGGTTATGTATTGATTACCATGAGTTAAATAAGGAGACCATCCGAAATAAAAACCCATTACCTCGAATCGATGATTTGTTTGACCAATTAAGGGGAGCATCGTGCTTCTACAAAATAAATGTAATACCCTGTATTTTTATGCTTTCTAAATTTGGGGATTTATTAAATTTAATGTGAGTTATTAATTTAATATAAATTCAGAACTTAATTATTTTATAATTACTAATGTGATGTGAGTTAGTAAGTATGGAAAACTTGTTGAATATTACTAATGAGCTAAGTAATTTATGATATTGATTCTATTAAATGTCACGAGTAAATAAAATGATAATTTTGGAAATTTAAGTCGGGACGCGCCTGTGTTGTGTCGGGACTAAATATTGATTAATAAAAGTGAATAAATTATAAGTCATTCGTATGGTCATTTTGAGTGCGTCAAAGTGTCTAGAAGGGTCGAGATATTCAAAATAATGTACCCGGGGGTTTAGTTTGGGTCTCGGAGCGTTTCTAGGCTTAATTAGTACCCTGGGAGGGCATTTTGGACATTTCGTAATTATGGGTAATTAAACCTAAGAAAATTACAAGGTTATATCGGATGCTTAGGGTAGCATTCTAGGGTTAACACAACCAAAAGCATGTGATAGCCATTGGAGAAGGAACGAGAGAGATTGCCAAGGAGTTTTAGGCCGAAAACTCCTCCATTTGCGCCATCGTCGCCGCCAAACGATAGATCACGTCGCAAGGATCGTAACCACACTGATTTCAGCACAAATCAGAGACCAAAAATTCTCAAGCAAGTATTTATCTTACTTAATTTCGTTAATGCTTCATTCATGTTAGTCTAGGGTTGATTAGGATGAGTTTTATGAAAGAAAACCCATGTTGGAGATAGGAAAATTGCATGTAGTAATGATATAAATGAAAATCTGGAAATCCCCTTCATGTGTAGAGGTTTAACCATGGATTTATGATGAATTAGAAGTAAAATTTCTGGAGAAAGAATGATTTGAATTAAATTAAGGAAATTGTTAGGGTTCATGAGAATGGTATAAATTTGGGCATTTTTAATCCATGAATATTGATGAAAATTCGCATGCTTTACGTTAAATATTGTCCATTTGGGTTTAGGACGTTTGTGGTATAAATTTTTGGGAGTTTGGGTGTTAAAAAACTGGATTTTGATGATGTTGGATGGTAGAATCCGTAACTGGTATTCTGCAGATTCGCCATACCTGTTTTATCGATCGATCGAACCAGGAGTGTCGATCGATCGACGCATCGATCGATCGAGCTCCTGCCATCGATCGATCGACCCCTCCTGGCAGACTCATATTTCCCCTTTTAAATATTTGAATTGAATTTAAATGAGTAATACTCTTTGGACATCCTTATTAAAATATTTTTAGAAATAAAGGAGACCAGTAGGACTTATTAAAAAAATATGAAACCTTTAATGTAGGACGAGAAATACATTTTTCGAGGATGTTTACGTAGAAGGGATGATGGAACTATGTATTAAAGGGGAAGACGCATAAGGTAGTTACGTTGGAAAATAAATGAGTACCTACTGAAATTACACTTGGGAGGATAAGAATCCACGAGTGACACTTGATAAGTTGGGATAGTCCCACAAATTAAAGTAAGAAACGAACCGTTATGCGTGATAACTAAATAACGAGAAATAAGGATAAATATCATAATTACGGGTTATGAGATGTACCTAAATTTGAGATGGTAATAGTAGTATATTTATATGACTGTGTTTATGCATATACAATATACGTGTAAAAATAATGCCCACGCTACTTGCTATCCTTGAGGTTACCGCGCTGGGACAGTCTTATCCCGATGGGACCTTTATGGGGGATATTGACTCGTACCCTAGAAGATAGGAATCCTAGGTACAGGTTATCGTATCGATAGTCAGACGGACCTAAGAGATGTGAGGGTATGTGCTGACCTCTGGGACTTGGAAACTATGCTTCGCCTCAATATTGTTGTGTTTTGTTTCGATACAATTCGAGAGTGATTCCGAACTTGTATTTCCCTTAGTACGAGTGATACGGGGACTGGATAGCAGAGTATTCCCGCACCATAATTATTATGTTGGGTGTTATTAGAATATATATATTATATGAGTACTTAATATATATATTGAATTCTGAAATTTGAGAACTACCTCTTGTGTTTATAGTAAGTAAGAGATGAATAAAGATTTAAATTTGGAAATACGTGTTTTGAAAAGTATAATACGTTACTGAGAAACTTTATTAACATATAAAGTTAAAATGAGAGCTTTGTTATTAAATGAAATTTACATCCTAAACAGTTGAATTGGTCAATTTAAATCTTACGAGTAACCTAAGATAAGATAAGTTAAACCGTTGGGAAGGTTAGTGCGATAGGTGTGCACACTAGAAGAGAGGTGAGAACTTCTCAAGGGAGTGCCGCACTAATATGTTGTTGCATTGGCTAATAAACATTTTAAATACTTGCTAAACAAATATTAAATCGTTTTTACAATCGGGCTCTGACTCGTTTCCATTTTCTTTTCTCTCTTGTATATATATGTATGTATTATAGGTGCCCAGCCACAGGGGCGTCTTGCATAGGATCCTTTGGAAGGAACGCGCTGCAGCTTAGGTGGGAGTTGCATGCCTCTTGCTTAGACGTCCTCATTTCTTGATTCCTCTTCTAGCACTATTTATTCAGTTGGGCATGTGTCGCCCTTTTCCATTATTCAGTTATTTATCAGATATTGTGATTTGTTTATTTCAGTATTTACACTTTGGGATTTATTTTTGTCAGGATGTTTTCCTTTAAGTTTTAATGTTGGAATCACTTAGTTGGATGTTTAATTAATTGGATTGTTTGTTCCAGTATAGTTGTTGTGTGATTCTTTAATTATGAATCATGTAAAGATTTAAAGGTTGGTTTATATAAATAAAATTTGGATAGTATTGTCTGAAAATGGTTTTGACACTTAGCTTAATTATTTAGGGTGTTAAATTAGAAAAGTTATTTTTACGACAGTGATGCTAAGAATGAACCAACTGTTCACCTTGATTATAATTTAATAAAGGACTAATCACCCGGTATTTAATTAGGCGGGGTGTCACATGTGGTATCAGAGCATCAGGTTCTAGTGTCCTTAGGATCCGTACGGCTTATTTCGCTTTCAGCTTAACGTTTTTGTTATAGAGCCCTATTTTAGGATTGTTGTATTCTTGCTTTTACGATTACGTCTTCAGCTATTTGAGATTTGATAATAAGTGTAGAGTAATAAATTTCTTCACGTTTTACATGCCTCCGAGACGTGCACCAAAGGATGGGCGTGCCCAAGCCGAGGAGCTAGCAGCTCTGGCACATGGAACGATGAATGCTAACGTGGTAGCCGCTATTGTTGCTCAGGCGGTGAATGTCGCGTTGGCGGTAGTACAGCAGGCTCCACCCCAGATTCAGGCAGTGGCTCCAGTACCTGCACAGCTTCCATCAGCATGGGAGCAGGTTAGGGATGCCTTTCAGAAGGCGCATCCCCCTGAGTTCTCGGGTAGTTCAGATATCATCATCGTCAGCCAATGGAAGATAGATATCCAGTGGCATCTGCGTATATATGAGTGCATAGACGTGAAGAAACAATTGTTGGCTTAATTTAAGCTAGTGGGGGCCGCTTTGCAGTGGTGAGAGTCCACCACAACCTTGGAGGAGAGGGATACTATCCCGATTCAGTCATTTGGGGAGCAGTTTGACCGCAAGTATTTTCCATCCGACGTGCAAACTGAGATGAGGCGAAAGTTACTGAACTTGAAGAAGGAGAATTCTACTGTTGCTGAATATGAAGAGGAGTTCACAAGACTTCTCACTATAGTGCCAGATGAGGCACCCTTGAGGGTAAGAAGATACTATTATTTGTGTACGGGTTAGCTTGGAGGATCCGTCAGCACCTTATAGGGAATCTATCTCTGAGTACCATCACAGATGTACTCAATGATGCTTTACTACACTGCCAGGATCACCACTTCCATCTGTAGGGAAGCAAGCGGGCAGGAGAGTCCGGCCAGCAGGGCAGGACAGGGGGTAGTGGCACTAGTGGAGCACCGACATCTCAGGGGCAGACTCTTCAGCATGAGCAGAGTTCCCATCAGGGGGACCCTGCCAAGCGCTTCCGGTCAGGTGATTCCAGGCAGGGATTTGGGGGATTTAGGCAGGGTAAGCACGGCCAGCCTAATCACCAGGGTCAGCAAGGCCAACACCGCCAGCAGCGATTTCATCAGGGCCAACAGGGCCAGTGGTGGGGCGGTAACGGTCAACAGGGTCGTGGCCAGCCGGGTCAGAGGGATGGAAATTTCAGGCGCCGATGTTTCGTGTGCGGAAAGAATTGCCATAAACGCCAAGATTACCCAGAGGTTGATAGGGACCCACAGCAGCAGGGTGCTCGTAATGAGCCACAGAGGCCACTTTTTCTAGCTTCCCTCCCAGCACCAGCTTAGGTACCAGCACTACCAGCCATTCCAGCCGCTCTGGTACAGTAGGGGCAGTTACAGTATGGACGTGTCTATAACGTCCACTAGGCAGCAGCTCTGCAGGCACCGCCCGCGATTGAGGATATGTTTCCTATCCATGGTACTATGGGTCGGGTTTTATTTGATACTAGGGTGACGCAGTATTTTATAGCTACCCATTTTGTGAAGGCCTTAGGGTTATTAGCCACAGCAGAGAGCACTGTGACGTGTGTAGACTCACCATTGGGAAATGGATCGCTAATTTTCTTTATATGTCGGGGAGTGGGGGTAGAGATTGGTAGCTTGGTATTACCAGCAAACATGTTAGTCTTAGATATTCATGAGCACGACATTATTATCGGTATGGATTGGCTCCCCGCTTACAGGGCCACGATAGATTGTTTCGATGGGAGTATTGTCTTTTCCATTTTGAGGCAAGAGATGTTTGTAGTGGCGATGCCTCGCCCAGAGGGAGGCTAGACCGCTCATTTGTATAACATAGAGGAGGATACCTCTAAGGAGGTTGTGATTCCCTTTGACTGGATCCCAGTTGTTCGTGAGTACTCCGATGTATTTCAGGAGATACCAGGCCTACCACCCAGTCGAGAGATAGATTTTGTCATAGACTTATTACCGGATACTTGACCTATAGCACGCTCTCCATACCGTATGGCTCCGGCGAAGATGCGAGAGTTACGAGATCAGATAGAACAGCTATTAGGTCAGGGCTTCATTCGCAGGAGTACCTCACCTTTGGGCGCTCCAGTTTTGTTTGTGAAAAAGAGAGATGGTTCACTGAGACTATGTGTGGACTATCGGGAGCTGAATAAGGTCACGATATGAAAAAATTATCCGTTGCCTCGAATTGATGACCTGTTCGACCCACTGAGGGGAGCAACTTTCTTTTCGAAGATTAATCTGAGGTCAGGGTACCATCAGCTACGTATTAGGGAGCAGGATGTTTCAAAGACTGCATTTTTGATGAGATATGGGTCCTATGAGTTCAGAGTGATGCCATTTGGACTCACAAATGCTCCTTCCGTATTCATGGACTTAATGAACCGAGTGTTCAAAGAGTTCTTGGATCAGTTTGTCATCGTCTTCATAGATGACATTCTAATATATTAACACTTTGAGGAGGAGCATGTCGAACACTTGAGGCAGGTTCTTCAGAATCTACGAGAGCATCAGTTGTATGCTAAGTAAGATAAGTGCGGGTTCTGGTTACGTGAAGTGCAGTTCTAGGATATGTTGTTTCTGAACAAGCAATAGAAGTTGACCCGAGTAAAGTGTCAGCGGTGAGGGAGTGGGGAAAGACCCAACACCGATGGAAGTACATAGTTTCTTAGGGTTAGCCGGATCCTATAGGAGATTCATCCAGGGGTTCTCCAAAATAGCGGGTCCATTGACAAATCAGACTCGCAAAGGGGTGCCATATGTTTGGGATGATGCTTGTTAATTGGATTTCGATGAGCTGAAAGACAAGCTTACTTCAGCACCGATTCTTGCTTTACCTAAGCCGGGCGTGGAGTATTTGGTTTACACGGATGCCTCATTATGGGGACTTGGGGGAGTACTTCAGCGGGAGGATAAGGCTATAGCTTTTGCCTCCCGCAAGCTTAAACCGCATGAGAAGAATTTCCCCACCCACGACCTAGAGTTAGCAGCGATCGTTTTTGCATTGAGGATATGGAGGCATTATTTATTGGGAGAGAAATTTTGCTTGTTCATAGACCACAAGTCACTGCAGTACCTATTCACTCAGCGAGAGCTGAATATGCATCAGCGCAGGTGGTTAGAGTTTATGAAGGACTACCAGTTCGACATACAGTACCATCCGGGGAAGGCCAACGTAGTTTCCGATGCATTGAGCCGTAGACCGGTTGATGATGTAGCGAACATCTGGAAAGCAAAGTGGAAATATTTGGGTCACCAGGACGTAGTAGCCCATTCCTTCATATCTATCATGACAGTGACACCTGAGATTGTTACGAGGGTGATACAGGCACAGACCATAGGCCCATTTTGCCGGGAGCAAATTGTATGACTTTTAGCTGAGGGTGTTGAGTCCTATTCTGTTAGTTCTGATGGGGGTTTGAGGTTTAATGGAAGATTAGTGGTCCCAGAAGGAGCAGACTTACACCATGCAGTGATGACCTAGTCTCATGGGTCCCGATTTGCGGTACATCCTCGAGGAGATAAGATGTACCAGGATATGAGGTGGCAATACTGGTGGAATGGGATGAAAAAGGATATTGATGAGTTCGTGTCCAAGTGTTCTACCTTCCAGTTGGTAAAGGTGGACCATCAAAAATCGTCAGGGTTGATTTAGCCATTGGAAATACCCGCGTGGAAGTGGGAGAGTATTTCCATGGATTTTATTACAGGGTTGCCTACATCACAGCGGGGCCACGATTCCATCTCGGTGATTGTGGATCGTTTGACCAAGGTGGCTCATTTTCTACCGGTGCGAACGGACTATACCACGAGTCAGTATGCTCAGTTTTTTATTGCTGAGATTGTCAGATTACATGGGGTGCCCCTGAATATTGTGTCAGATAGAGACAAGATCTTTGTATCGTGTTTCTAGGAGAGCTTTCAGGAGGATATGGGTATAGAGTTGAGGTTGAGTTCATCTTATCACCCACAGACAGATGGACAAATAGAGTGTACTAATCAGATGTTAGAGGATATGCTACGCATGTGTGTCCTTGACTTTGGAGGAGGTTGGGAGCCACATCTTCCACTGCTAGAGTTCGCTTATAATAACTCTTATCAGTTCACAATTGGCATGGCTCCATTCGAGGCTTTGTATGGCAGGCCTTGTCGTTCCCCAACGTGTTGGCTAGAGGTAAGGGATAACAAGTTACTCGGACCATAGGTAATTCAGGAAACCTCCGCGAGGATTGAGATTATCAAGAGTCGTATTCGGGTAGCCCAGGACAGGCATAAAATCTACGCAAATGTGAAACAGTTCTTCTGGGAGTTTAATGTGGGGGACCAAGTAATACTACGTGTATCTCCTATAAAAGGAGTGATGAGATTCGAGAAGAAAGGGAAATTGGCCCCGAGGTACGTGGGAGCATTTCCTATTATCGAGAGGGTTAGGCCGGTAGCATATAGGTTGGGACTGCCAGAGAATCTACATCGCATCCACGATGTATTCCACATCTCGTCGTTGAGACAATACCTTCGGGATAATATGGCCCATACCCTTATCGCGAAGGAAGAGATAGACTTACAGCCTGACAGCTCTTACGAGGAGAGACCAGTGGCTATCCTATACCATAGCGAGAGGAGATTGAGGTCAAAGGTAGTTCCACTTGTACGGGTCCGGTGGGAACATCATAATATGGAGGAATCCACCTGGGAGCGCGAGGCAGATATGCGTGAGAGATACGCAGATTTATTCTTTCCAGGAATGCCTTATTTTCCTAATTTCAGGACGAAATTCCGTTATTAGGGGGAAGTATGTAATATCCCGTATTTTTATGCTTTCTAAATTTGGGGATTTATTAAATTTAATGTGAGTTATTAATTTAATATAAATCTGGAAATTAATTTTTTTATAATTACTAACGTGATGTGAGTTAGTAACTATGGGAAACTTGTTGAATATTACTAATGAGCTAAGTAATATAGGATATTGATTCTATTAAATGTCACGAGTGAATAAAATGACAATTTTGGAAATTTAAGTCGGGACGCGCCTGTGTCGTGTCGGGACTAAATATTGATTAATAAAAGTGAATAAATTATAAGTCACACGTATGGTCATTTAGAGTGCGCCAAAGTGTCCGAAAGGGTCGAGATTGTCAAAATAATGTACATGGGGGTTTAGTTTGGGTCTCGGGGCGTTTCTAGGCTTAATTAGTACTCCGGGAGGGCATTTTGGACATTTCGTAATTATGGGTAATTAAACCCACGAAAATTACAGGGTTATATCAGATGCTTAGGGTTTCCTTCTAGGGTTAACACAACCAAAATCAATTGACGGCCATTGGAGAAGGAAGGAGAGAGCTTTCCAAGGAGTTCTAGGCCGAAAACTCCTCCGTTTGCGCCGCCGTCGCCGCCAAACGACAGATCACGTCGCAAGGATCGTAACCACACTGATTTCAACAAAAATCAGAGAACAAAAATTCCCAGGCAAGTATTTATCTTACTTAATATCGTTAATGCTTCATTCATGTTAGTCTAGGGTTGATTAGGATGAGTTTCATGAAAGAAAACCCATGTTGGAGATAGGAAAATTGCATGTAGTAATGATATAAATGAAAATCTGGAAATCCCCTTCATTTGTAGAGGTTTAACCACGGATTTATGATGAATTAGAAGTAAAATTTCTGGATAAAGAATGATTTGAATTAAATTAAAGAAATTGTTAGGGTTCATGAGAATGGTATAAATTTGGGCATTTTAATCCATGAATATTGATGAAAATTCGCATGCTTTACGCTAAACCCAAAAAACTGGATTTGGATGATGTTGGATGGTAGAATCCGTAACTGTTATTCTGCCAATTCGCCATACCTGTTTTATCGATCGATCGAACCAGGAGTGTCGATCGATCGACGCATCGATCGATCGAGCTCCTGCCATCGATCGATCGACCCCTCCTAGCAGACTCATATTTCCCCTTTTAAATAGTTGAATTTAATTTAAATGAGTAATACTCTTTGGACATCCTTATTAAAATATTTTGAGAAATAAAGGAGACCAGTAGGACTTATTAAAAAAAATATGAAACCTTTAATGTAGGACGAGAAATACATTTTTTGGGGATGTTTACGTAGAAGGGACGATGGAACTATGTATTAAAGGGGAAGACGCGTAAGGTAGTTACGTTGGAAAATAAATGAGTACCTACTGAAATTACACTTGGGAGGATAGGAATCCACGAGTGACACTTGATAAGTTGGGATAATCCCATAAATTAAAGTAAGAAACAAACCGTTATGCGTGATAACTAAATAACGAGAAATAAGGATAAATATCATAATTATGGGTTATGAGATGTACCTAAATTTGAGATGGTAATAGTAGTATATTTATATGACTGTGTTTATGCATATACTATATACGTGTAAAAATAATGCCCACGCTACTTGCTATCCTTGAGGTTACCGCGCTGGGACAGTCTTATCTCGATGGGACCTTTATGGGGGATATTGACTCGTACCCTAGAAGATAGGAATCCTAGGTACAGGCTATCGAATCGATAGTCAGACGGTCCTAAGAGACGTGAGGGTATGTTCTGACGCCTGGGACTTAGAAACTATGCTTCGCCTCAATATTGTTGTGTTTTGTTTCGATACAGTTCGAGAATGATTCCAAACTTGTATTTCCCTTAGTACGAGTGATACGGGTACTGGATAGAAGAGTATGCCCGCACCATAATTATTATGTGGGGTGCTGTTAGAATATATATATTATATGAGTACTTAATATATATATTGAATTCGTAAATTTGAGAACTACCACCTGTTTTTATAATAACTAAGAGATGAATAAAGATTTAAATTTGGAAATTCGTGTTTTGAAAAGTTTAATACGTTATTGGGAAACTTTATTAACATATAATGTTAAAATGAGAGCTTTGTTATTAAATGAAATTTACTTCCTAAACAGTTGAATTGGTCAGTTTAAATCTTACGAGTAACTTAAGATAAGATATAGTAAACCGTTGGGAAGGTTAGTGCGATAGGTGTGCACATTAGAAGAGAGGTGAGAATTTCTCAAGGGAGTGCCGCACTAATTTGTTGTTGCATTGGCCAGCAAACATTTTAAATACTTGCTAAACAAATATTAAATAGTTTTTACAATCGGGCTTTGACCCGTTTCCATTTTCTTTTCTCTATTGTATATATATGTATGTATTATAGGTGCCCAGCCACAGGGGCATCTTGCATAGGATCCTTTGGAAGGAATGCGCTACAGCTTAGGTGGGAGTTGCAGGCCTCTTGCTTAGACAACCTCATTTCTTGATTCCTTTTCTAGCACTATTTATTCAGTTGGGCATGTGTCGCCCTTTTCCATTATTCAGTTATTTATCGGATATTGTGATTTGTTTATTTCAGTATTTACACTTTGGGATTTATTATTGTCAGGATGTTTTCCTTTAAGTTTTAATGTTGGAATCACTTAGTTGGATGTTTAATTAATTGGATTGTTTGTTCCAGTATAGTTGTTGTGTGATTATTTAATTATGAATGATGTAAAGTTTTAAAGGTTGGTTTATATAAATAAAATTTGGATAGTAATGTCTAAAAATGGTTTTGACACTTAGCTTAATTATTTAGGGTGTTAAATTGGAAAAGTTATTTTTACGACAGTGATGCTAAGAATGAACCAACTATTCACCTTGATTATAATTTAATAAAGGACTGATCACCCGGTATTTAATTAGGCGGGGTGTCACAATAAATTTAAAGACAGGCTACAACCAGTTGTGAATTCGAGAGCAAGACGTGTAAAAAACTACATTTTTGACGAGGTATGGGTCCTATGAATTTTTGGTTATGCCTTTTGGACTTACCAATGCTCCTGCGGTATTTATGGACCTTATGAATCGAGTCTTTAGATACTTTTTAGACCAGTTTGTGATAGTCTTCATCGACGACATTCTTGTATATTCTCGGACGGAAGGATATCATGTCGAACACTTACAATTGGTCCTACAGACACTACGGGATCATCCTTTTTATACCAAGTTCGATAAATATGTCTTTTGTTTACAAGAAGTGCAGTTGTTAGGGCATATTGTGACGACAGAGGGTGTTTCCGTGGACCCGAGCAAGGTGGCAGCGATGACGGAGAGGGGTCAATCCATGACGCCAATTGAGATCCATAGCTTTTTGGGTTTAGTAGGATATTATCACTGTTTCATTAGGGGGTTTTCAAAAATTGCAGGCCCTTTAACAAACCTGACCAGGAAGGGAGTGCGATTTATTTGGGATGACTCCTGTCGGTTAGCTTTTGAGGGGCTAAAAAACAAGTTGTCTTCTGCCCTTGTCCTTACATTATCGAGACCAAGATTAGACTACTTATTTTTTACCGATGCATCTCTACAAGGATTGGGGGTTTATTACAACAGGAGAATAGATCTATCACATACGTGTCTCTCAAGCCAAAAGCACGTGAAAAGAATTATCCCACGCATGATTTAGAACTTGTCGCAGTGGTGTTTGCATTGAAGATATGGAGGCATTACCTCCTGGGTGAGAAATTTAGCCTTTTCACGGACCACAAATTGTTACAATGTTTGTTCTCGCAGAAAGATATAAATATATGGCAACGTCGGTGGTTAGAATTCATGAAGGACTATCAATTTTATATTCACTACCACCCAGGTAAGGCAACCCTGCTAGCTGACACACTAAGTCGAAGACCCGTGGGGCAATTAGTGAAAGTATGGAAAGCTAAGTGGAAAGAACATGGTCAGGATGATGCTGTAGCAAGAGCATGCATGTCGGTCTTGACCGTTACGCCTGTTATAGTGATGCAAGTGGTAAGATCTCAAGGAGGGGATAAATATTGTGAGGAACGGGTATGCCAACTGCTGACCGAGGGAACAGAGTCCTACTCTGTTAGTTCTAAGGGTGGGTTACATTTCCACGGAATGTTTATCGTCCCAGATGAAAGAGACCTGAGACGTACTATCATGATAGAATCCCATGGTTCAAGATTTATAGTACATCCAGGCGGGGACAAAATGTACCAAGACATGCGCTGACTATATTGGTGGGTGGGTACGAAAAGAGACATTTCTGAATTTATCTCCCAATGCACCATTTGTCAATAAGTAAAGGTAGATCAGCAGCGACCGACTGGATTGTCACAATCGTTAGAAATACCGGTGTGGAAATGGGAAAGTATATTAATCGATTTTATCACGGGAATGTCGATGTCGCAAAGAGGTCATGATTCAATTTGGGTAATCTTCGATCGTTTGAACAAATCGGCACACTTCCAACCGATATGGATGGATTATAATACGAAACGCTATGCCCAGCTGTTTATTGCGAAAATTGTGAAACTCCGTGGGGTGCCTATAAATATAGTCTCAGATTGAGACAAAATTTTTGTATCCCATTTTTGGCAAAGTTTCCAAGAGGCAATGGGGACTGAATTGTGGTTGAGTACATCGTACCATCCTCAAACCGATGGGCAAACGGAGAGGGTCAACCAAATGTTGGAAGATATGCTTCGCATGTGCATACTTGATTTTAAGGGAGGATGGGAACAATACCTTCCATTGGTCGAATTTGCATACAATAATTCATACCAATTCATGATAGTCATGGCACCGTATGAGGCGTTATATTGCCGACCGTGTAGATGGTTGGTTAGAAGTAGGAGATAATAAGCTCCTTGGACCTGAAATGATCCAAAACACTTCTTAAAAAATTGAGCTCATTCGAAGTCGCATACGAATTGCACAAGATCGCCAAAAGAGTTATGTCGACGCAAATCGTAGGCATGTGGAATTAGAAGTGGGAGATCATGTTTTGTTACGGGTATCTCCAATGAAAGGTGTGATGCGATTTGGGAAGAAGGGAAAATTGGCGCCACGCTAAGTAGGTCCCTTTCCCATTATTGCAAAGGTTGACTCCGTAGCTTATCAGCTTTCTTTATCGGAACACTTACGGCAAATTCATGATGTGTTCCATGTTTCCTCTTTAAAAAAGTATAACGGAGGTGAAGGAGTCCATTGGCATGGTCCGTTAAATGATACTGAGCTGAAACCCGATATTTCGTACGAGGAATAACCAATGGCTATCTTAAACCACGATGAGCGTAGATTAAGGTCAAAAGTGGTACCCTTGGTCCGAGTCCAATGGGGATACCACAATGCCTAGGAATCAACTTGGGAACAAGAGGATCATATTCGAGAAAAGTATCCACATCTCTTTTTACCAGTTACTCCTAAATTTTGAGGGAAAAATTCCCTTGTAAGGGGGGGAGTATGTAATACCCCTTACTTTTGAATAGCTATTTTATATTATATTTTCCATGTGGTTTAGATATATGAAATGAAAGAAATTTAAAAAAATATTAATTTAAACAATTTATGAGGTAATATTTATGAGTATTGCATATTTACTACTTTGAAAATGTAAATGGAGTAATATTGTGACTATGTTGCGTCGTTGTGAATTGAGCGAAGGTTATGGTTTTTGTTCCAATGGGGAAATCATTAGAATGATAATGTGACGTTGGAAAAATAATTTATTATCGGTATCTCGAATGTCAGTTTAGAGGGCACGGTTAGTCCGGGAAGGCTCGAAATAGTCAAAATAGGTGTAAGGGTTGTTTTTGGGTTCCAGAGTACTTTTGACGAGTTATGACTTAAATTTGATATTACGAGTAGTTTTAAGTGTGTAGTAGCATTTAATGTTGGAATTACATTTGGGTATTTAAGTCTTGAAAGAGACTTTAGCTAATTTATGTGTTAACCTATAAAGAAAGCTAGAGATAAGTGAGAGCTTAAGAGAAGAAGAGAAAGAGAAGAGATTGTTGGTTTGAGCATGGAATCGCAACTACGAGAAAGAATCCGAGGCTACAATCTTGAGGCAAGTTTTAATAGTTGCAATATGTGTGTGATTGTGGTAAATAAATTGTGTTTATAGTATTATCCTAAGATTTAACCCATTTACGATTTTGATTGAGTTTGTTGTTCAAATCTCCACCTATGTAAGTCAGAGATGATTAGAAGGGTTGCATATTGTTAGATGATCACAAAAAATTGATTGTGTAGGAATAAATTTAGATTTAGGGTTAGTGTTCTTGATTTAACCCACTTTTGGGGGATTTTGAGAGTTAATAGTTTAAATCCTTAGGTTAATGTTAGAAACATGATTTAGATGATTAATACTAGTTAGCTATTATACATTGATGATGAATGAATGTTGTTGGTTGAGGAGAAAATTGAAGAAGAAGATGAGTTGGAAGATTAGGTTTGTTGAAAATTGGGATTTGGTAGAAATAACAGCTAAGGCCATCAAGGCGCGATCGATCGCGTCAAATGGGGAGAGCACACTAGTTCTTTTGCAAGGCAAAATATTAAAGTGCGGTCCATCGTGGTTCAGGGGTCGGTCGACTGGAACTCTATTTTCAGCCCAAGTTCAGGATTTTGTTGATGGCCCTTTTTCTTTTGGGCTTAAGGTTTAGGAACTTCCTCGTAGGTTGTATTAAGAAGTAATTAGACCTCATATAAGGAGAATGGTACTCTAAGATAGTTAGGGATCGTTTAGGATCCTTTTAGGACTATTTAGTAGGGCTTAAATGTCATATTTCGTCTAACGTGTGAGTAGGAGTATTATAAAGTCGGGTGGTGTGTGTTGGACCTTCGGGGGCTAGTATGATAACGAATATCTCTTGTAGCCAATTGGGAATGTACATGTGGTTTCAGAAATTTTGATTGTATGATTTTATAACTTATGAATGTTTTTTATTTCACATACCTCTCTAATTCCTATCATAGGGGAAGTATGCGATAGAGGTGAATCCCCTAGCTAATCATTCAAGGAGAGTATAGTCCTCAGGCTATGGTACCGGTTGTTACATTGTTTGATTGTGTGGTTCAAAGTGAGGTAATTTTGGGTATGGTTATGACTCACTGTCAAAGGGATATGGTCGCTTCCCACGCGTTACGAATTAGGATACCCAGGCGGTCTTGGTTATAGACCCTTGAAGATGATAGTATTTAGGGGCGCATCCAGTGGGGTGACTCTTGGAAGGATGATCTTAGAACCAGATTATTATGATTGTAACTGTTCTCACTAAATTGGCATTTTATGAAATAGAGTAATGGATTTAAAGAAACTGTGAATCGACTTTAATTGCGTATGGTCCCAAATTGTTCATTGACTTATTAATACTTTTAAATTTGGCATTTGGTAACATTAATTAAGTTAGGTTACTTCTATTAAGTAGATGGGTAGCTTAACTCAATATGAATTGTACGCGTTAGGATGTGCATCCAGAAGAGAGGCGAGGATGATTCTTGCGTGAAGAGAGAATTTAACCTGTTTATGATAAATTAACATCCATTACTATCATGCATTTTATTCACGCATATATCATATCGAAAACCGGGACCTGACCCGTTTATATTTCTTCTTCTTGTGTTGTTCTTATATATGTTCAGGTGCTCCGCCGCATGGACGCCCCCTTTGACTTTCCTTCCTAGTGTCAAGGAGCTACAACATTTTGCGGATGTTATAGGATTTTTTTTAGTAGACGCATCATTCTATTTTAATACTCTAGTTATGATCCGTTTGTATATCCGGGGGTATTGCCCAGTTTAGAAATTGTATATACCGTCTTGATTAGTGAAATACATTTGTATTATTCTGTTAACTGACAACTTATTCAGTTATATTTTGTATATGCTATCAAACTGTTAAACCCTGTATTTATATAAAACCTTTTGAAAATCTAAAGTGTTTATTTTGGAACATCTTTTATGAAAAATTGACATCCATTTTTAAAATGTCGGGTGGTTGTCACGTTTTATCTTTTATGCGACAGTGATGCTAAGAATGGACCGTTTAAGATTCTTATTATATTTAATTAATTGGGTGGCCACCTCTTATTTTAATAAGTCGGGTGTCACATCTCCATGATGGGACAAAATTAAAATCTGAATTAGCTAAGGAAGCCATTTACCAGGTTAATGATGGTTTGAGTAACTTATTATCCAAAGTGCTTAATGCCATTTATTTGTCAATCTCAGATCCAAAGAAAGTGGAAGAGGAGTTTATTAAACTCATTGCTCGTCTTGTTGCAACTCGAGAGGCAAAAACTCAGCATATCTGAAAAGCCTATCAAGGAGCGCATTAGTTGGATCTTTTATACTATTTGTTTTTGTCTCTTTTTGCTCGTTTATTTTGTAGGTTTGATCATGTATGATCTACCTTCTTAGGTCTTTTATTTTGGGTTTTTGGTTTTGTTGTATGCCTTGGAGGTGGGCTCACTCATCCTACACCATTGTATCTATTTTATTTAATCAAACTCTCCGTGTGAGAGCAATTCATAAAAAAAAATAATAGGCATAACTAGGTCGATCAAGAATACAAACCGATCCCCGCATCCCTGGGGGAAATTAAATGAAGAACATGTCGAGTTGTCCACAGGGTACTACACATAGATGCCATAGAAACCAATGTTTCTACAAGTCCTAATTTCCCTTAGACTAAGCACTAAATAATTAAGGCATTGTCAATGATAATGACATTACCGAATATAGTTCTACTATAACTCAAGAAGTTGAAAAAATGGGCTAAAGATATAGGCTAATGCAATGAAGAATGCCTAAGCCAATAATTTATGTAAATAGGACTCTTATACATATAAATAGAACATATTTATTATAAGGAGAAGATATAAGACAATATTATACCCCAACTTGAACTCTCATCTAGCACTCTATATCACTCCATCTCATTTTCCTCCTAGTCTAGTAAAATAATCCCGCTTTCCCTTTCCCGTGGAGGTTAGATATATTGTCGCTTCGAACGCAACTAAGGAAACCATATTGATCAAGAACGTTGTTAGTGATATAAGAGTGGGTCTTATAGTGTAATCAAATATTAAAATTTATTATGATAATATATGAGAAATTATTAATTTAAAATAAACCATAACCCACAAAGAGATAAACAAATTAAACGTAAGTTTCACATAAATTAAGGTGTGGTGTAGACATAAGATGTGATAGTGACCAAGATTACATTAGCGAACACTTAGGTAGATATGTTTAAGAGTATCTTAACAAAATGGTCTTTTGATAGTAGTATGGATGGAATGGGAGTTAGATTAATGTACACGTGGCCTTAAATGTAAGCAAAGATTATTATGGTTTTATTCATAATAACATGTATGTAAATCATTACGAATGTGGGAATATATATATAATGTTATATTAGTATATTAAAGTTAGTAGGAATTTTGGTTCGTAGATTTATTACTCACAGAAGATCAAAAATCTACTTCCAGTATAATTGAACCGTTCAAAACCAATATAGAAATCGATATACTATCAGCATAGTTTTATGTACTCTTAGTAGTTGATTTTAAATATAGGTTCTTGAGTGATATTTTAGGAATTCATTCGATAGTTAAAAAATATTGTACAATACAATATGAATGTATTAAACCTTGTCACATGTTCATATACTAATTAATATTGACTTTGTTTATAAAGAGAGTATAAATTCTTTACCCGAAAGAATATTGAATCCTAGAATATTTAATTAATTATTACTTTGATTTACTAATGTGCGATATTGAATTTATTGGGTTAATAAGCCATGAAAGTTGGGACAATATTTGTAGGGGTCCAGGCTTACAACAACGCTAACTCTTCACAAGAAAGGTTAGAGATGGTTGCTCACACAAAGCTGAAGCTACTCGAATGATCATGGAAAGAAGGTTGCTCATAAAAATACAAGTTGCTCTAAGGATCTTCCAAAAAATACCGAGCATAGGAGATAAAACTTAGAAGAACACAAATTGTAATAGGAGCCTTGATGTACTTATATTTATCTTTCCTTGTAAATATAAAGATTACTTTATAAAGATGTGAGGTTACTCGGTACCCTCGAAGGACCATGTCTGGAAGTACATGGGAGAGCTTACATAAACTATCGAACAACCTCATCCTGGGTATCTCGAAGGGATTTGGTTTGGAGGATTGGGTGCAAGGCGTTGAAATAGACCATTCCATTTAGGGTACTTAGGAAAAACCTTAGTTTTGCGCACAACATAGCTCATTAGTACCTCGAAATAACATCTCTGAGAACCCGTTCGAGGGGTCCGAGTTATAAACAGTTGTACAAGTGTGAGTCTGAGGTACCCACATACATATCATAAAGTTGCTCGGGAGACTTGTAGCTCGAGCAACCTTCTATTCGATGAACTACCTTTCGGAGTGATATGACAGCACATCTCTCATAGGTTACTGTTTACCAACTCTTTGACGTCAGCATGTCTATCACTAAAAATCTTGATGAAATACCACTCAAGTAAAAAATCCTTAGGATGTTAGGTCCGTAATTGGCACGTCACATCCCATATAATACATTTACAACTCTGAGATCACAAATAGTGTTCCAGCCCAAACCATTATATCTAGATCATTTAATTTGATATCTTTGACATTAAATGCATAAGACTGCCAACGTCAAAAAACACAATCACTTTAATTACGGGAATCTCACTCGAATGATGTTCCTCCCCTATAAATACCTCAAAAGTTACACTATTGAAGGGTCACACTTTTCTAGCCCAGAATTATTGTCAAAATATTCCTAGATAAGAGAGTTTATTGTAAGAACATTTATTGAGAGATCAACCACTTGTTAACCATTGTGTTTTTAAGGTTACTTCCTTGCCTTCATTGCGCTAAGGGTCCTTGCCCCTACTCCCTACAACCAAGTTAATTGTGGGATCGACTTTTATTGATTGTTTTGGTACAATATTTATTATGAAAAGATACATTTAATACGAGATTTCTGTATATCCAATGTGTTGACTTGAGACTTGTATTTATTGTTATTGTTGATTGTTCTAAAGCCATAATCATCATCTTGATAAGGGGTTATGCCTCCCTTGACAATTAAATCATATCAAGAACTCGCATCTTACATTTGGCGACTCTATCGAGGAGTGGGAAGGAACATTGACTTCGATGCTATGTAGCATGAAGAAGAGGAGGATCTCACCAAAATACCATACAAAGAGTGAGTAGGGCGAAAAGAGATGCCTGCACCCACCCCAAGTGGGACGACTGATGCAGCCCCATAGATGGAAGGGTTGATGACCCTATTCGTTGAGTTCAATAAGACTCCAGCAGCCTAGGCGATGTTGGGGGTTACGATGGGTCCTAGTTCATTAATAAACCCATCAGTGACTCTACAAGCTCCCTTTAACTATGGAGGAGTGGATCAAACTACCACCAACAGTGCGCCCCCACCAACATCATCGCTAAATTCTCCTCCCACTATAAGAGGAGGGATGCAAGGCACAGCTGCACCGTCTTTGCCCCCGGTCATGTGCCCAGGAAATGGCACGTCGATCGCACCACAGACGGTAAACCCAATAATGATAATTCATGTGCAACACAACCTAGTTCCTCCTACGATGGAGGAGATGAAGAAGGATCCGTTGAAACTAATGGTGGCTTCTAAGGCAGGAGGAGAAGCTTCTTCGATTTACAAAGATTTTTGTACTCCATACACGGAGGAATAAAATAATGAGCCCTACCCGGTAGGATATATTCTCCCTATCTTTAAGAAATACAGAGGAAAATGGGGGAATCCCAAGGAGTATTTTAAAAGGTTTTTGGAGAACATTGGGGCCCATTATAATAATAAGAAGCTGGTGTTTAAAGAATTTTCTAAGTATTTAACTGAGAAAGCTTACACGTGGTATTCCCATCTGGCTCCAGGCAATCTGGCCACATGGGAGGACCTTCACATTTAGTTTGTACAGAAATTCTTCTTAGCTGAAGATGAATTCACTCTTACCCAACTGTCTTGAGAGAAACAAAAGCCTGACGAGGATGTAATGACGTACATCAGAAGGTTTTGCGAGCGCTCTCTGGATGTAAGAGAGGAGACACGAGAATCAAGACTTTTTCAAGTATGTGCAGAAGCCTTGTTACCAGAATATATATGCCACTTATTAAATGAACCACAAGAAGGTCCATTCACTTCATTCTTTAAATCTGTGAGGAATATTACCCAAGTTATGAAACCACTGCCAGCACCCTCGCCAGCCTTGTCAAGCTTGCTACTAAAACCGTCGGGTAGCTCGGGGAGAGCGATATCTCCTCGCATGAACTATGCTAATGATGAGGATGGGAAACACGAGGGAGGAAATTATGGCCAAAGGGGAAGGAGAAGCGAGGGGAATGTCAAAAAGGAAGATCCCCTAGAGTTGCATTTCTCAGTGGAGCAAGATATTGAGACCTACAATCTCATGATCCGAGATAACTTGTGTTGTCCCATTGTGGCCAATACAACACCCATCCCTTAAGAAGATAGAGAGGGCCCAAAGTTTTGTGTGGTACATAACAAGGTGGGACATCCAACGAGCAAGTGTTTTACCCTCAGAAAGATAATAGACATATATGTCAAAAGAGGAGATATCAAGCTGCCACAAACCAACATCAACGATAATCCTTTGCTAACACATAAAGCAGACGAGTGCCTTTGATGAAGAGGAAGAACGACTAACGGTGGAGAATAGATTTTGGGAGGAAGATTTTATAGATTCTCTGGAAGAATGTTTGTCCCAAATGTCTTGTCTGACGTTGGAGGAAGACATAGAAGCACTACACTAAATTGGGTGATTAGTCCCAAAAAAGGGTCATAGTCGATAGTCTTGACCATATATGAAATAGGCGTGATGAATTCCATGATGTATTTTGGTAATAGATCGTCTCTCATGTGGTCACGTATAAAAGTCATGACTCTCTTGAGTCACAGCTATGAGCCGTGATCCATCCATGCCCATTATGGAGCCATATTTCCCTCCAAATCTGGTCTCAGATGGGATAACGGCCTTAGACCGTGACCAGAAACCAAAGCCACACTGATATAGTCACGGCTTTGGGCCGTGACCATTATAGGAATGGAGTCACGACTTTTAACCGTGATGAGGTTATTATTTTTACGCTGACGTGTTAAAAATTAAGTGTGTCACAGAATGTGGTCACGACCATGAGCCGTGACCAGCGTCTTTATACTAAATTTACAGGGAAGAACTTCTCATTTAACTAGCAAACACCCTAAAACCTCTAAATTTCGGCTCTCGTGCAATTTTATGCGATTTCATCTCAATCTCTTTCAATCTCTAAGGTGTGTATTTATGTGTATTTCATTATGTATTGATGTGTGTATTTTTATGTATGTATGTATATGTGTGTGTATTTCAATGTGTATATGTGTGTGCATGTGTATTTCTGTATTTATGTGTGTGTATTTCAGTTTATATATATGTATGTGAATGTGTGTGTGTATATGTATACGTGTATGTGTGTATAGTATATATATGAGTGTATGTGTACGTATAATGTATGTGTGTGTGTATTATAGACAAAATATATGACTAATATTGGTTTAGGTTTAGGGCTAAAATATAACATAAAATAGTAAAAAAAATGTGTGTCCCTTAATATTGAATATAAAAAAATATATGACTAATGTTGGTTTAAGTCTAGAAAAAAATATATGACTAACGTTGTTTTAAGTTTAATATTGATCCTAAATTCGGGATTAATTTTAGGGGTAATGTTTATAAAGGAGTAATTTTATGAATAATGATTATAAGGGTTAATTTTAGGATTAATGTTTGTAAGGGTTAATTTAAGGTCGATGTTAGGATTGATTTTAGGGATTGTTGGGTTAAATGACAAAAGTAGATATTCAAAACCTAATAAATTAACGGGGAGATACACACACATACACGAGAGTCACTCGTGGTAGAATACGTGGCTCCGCTGATTTACTTGGAGTTTTGTCTAGACAGTCTTTGGACTAGTGCCCTGGCTTTTTACAACTATAGAAAGTGTTCCCATTACTGATTTTAGATGGTGGAGTTTGTTTTTGTTGAGCGAGTAAGGCTTGTTATGCAACTATAGTTTTATTACACGCTCTCCTTCTCAAATGTCATATTATTGCTGGGAATTTCCCTTGTAAAGAGAAGACTTTATATGAGAGGGAAAGTAATCGTTGTGTAAAGGAAATCAAAGGTCGAGTCACAAAGATTTTCACGACCTGGTTCGTACCGTTCTTTGCTTAAATTACATGATATGTCAGTTGCGGAATTACTCGACCCAAAGTGACTCTACAATCGCATTCATATATCTTTACGTATATATGTGTGTATATTTGTCTATTTATTTTTGCGTGTATGTGTGAACACTATTCAAACTATAGTTCTTAATAACTAGTTAATGATTCATTAGATCCATTACTTATAGGAATCATAATTACGCCCTCATTCATTTTTCTCGAGAAATATGAGTCAAAGTGCCAATAAATGGCAGCAGGAGTGGGAAAGGTTACAATTGGACCACACTCGTACATCTTTCATTAATGAGCATCATTCAGGGTACTCTGGTTTACTCGTATGGGAATAGGAAGATCGAAGAATTTAACTACCCTATAAATCATGGAGTTCATCTCCAGCAAGAGTATTTGTTCAGTCGTATTATGTTTTCCTTACCAGAATGCTGGAATGAAGCCATACAATATATATTTCACATACATAATCCCGATAGAGAAGTGACCTTGCTTACGTTGTTAGAGAGGTCAAAAAATAATTCACCCTTTATGGATAAAATTACGTACAAAGAGCATTGTCAAAGACTGCGATGTCTCGCGACATATACACGTCAAACTCAATCTTTCCAATAGGATGAAGAGGATGAGATTTCGAGTTCATGTTGCTGACATCTATACATCCATTATAGATACGCTTCCTCTTAATTATCCACGTGAAAAAATCCATAGGTTTTTTAAAACAAATCCCGAATGGATGGAGATCAGACACATTGAACTTTTATTAAAGTCTTGCCATAAAAAGGTAAATTATAATATATGGATAAATAATTTATTTAATTAGTTATAATTTAATATTGAACTTTGAAATTATGTACACATTGAGTTTTTATGTCTAGATACACATTGGGTTTTTATTATTTATGTAGATAATGTTGGACGGTAATGGAAACAAAGCTAGAACTGAGGAGATGACACAACCACAAGGAGAATTCTTATCACTAATTGGAGACCAATACACATCTCCATCAGAAATACACTCCACTACTCTGATTTCTAGTTGACAAGGTACTTCTAATAATCCAACAGTCATGCCCAATGCTCCTGAAACTGTTGGGTCGGTTAAGAAGAAGCCCATTGGGAAATAACCCTACAGGGGATAAGAATCACCTTCAAAAATTTAAATCCAAGTGTTTTTCCTAGGAAAAAATGAATGTGGGAGTGGTAAGAGATGACAATTGGAACCTCGTAGATAAAGCTATTAAAGATGAAATCTACGAGAGACTCAATAAATAGTTTCCATTTTTAGCAAACTCTGAAAATAAGGCTCTTTCTCGGGTTGCGGAACAACTCCGAACATATCAGAGAAACCTTAGGCAAAGGAATTTCCCTAACGGAGCATCGAGCTCCGACATTTTGGTGCTCAAAGACAAAGTCCCTTCGAATGTTAAGATGCCAATCAGTGAATGGAATGATTTTCTACAAAACGAGGCGAAGGACTCGAAAATGCTACAAATGGAGAAAAATAAGCATAATAGGGCCAAAAAAATTGATGTCCATCGACTTTGCTCAAAATCTTATATATATTTGAAGAACGAGTGGTCAACCAAGACAAAAGGAAGCCCGGATAAAGGTAAGACACCAAATAGGGACAACTTGTAGGCGCATGCTAGATGAGACAAAGATAATAAATTCCCTCCTCACTTGGCCAAGACTCTAGAATCAATAGAGTCTATCAGTAGTCAGTCAGATTCAAGCTCGTTCGATAACATTGACAATGATTCCCTCGTACAAACCTTTGGGAAGGACCATAGAGGGAGGACGAGAGGTTTGGGCTCGCATATGTTAAAAATAAGATTCAAACACTCTGCCCCTGTAGTGGAAGAGCTTTCTTCTATTAATAAGTATTTCTCGTCCAACGATGAATGTCATTCTAAGACTGAAGGGGATATAATGGGGCTTAAAATGAATTAGAAGGTGTGAATGATAAACTTTCATAGATTATGTCCCTTTTAACCGGTCGTATGCCCCTACTGCCCCCAATGCATCCCGATTACCCTATACCTCCTCAAAATTTTCCTCATCTATTTCCCTCACAGTTATCGATTCCTCCTTCTTCATTCCACTCATAAATTTTGATTCCTCCTTCAATATTCCCTTTCTCAACGCCTCAACATGCCACAGGTCTTGGATCATCATCAACAACCCATGCTGACTATGGTGAGAAATACTATATAGAGGACATGAGTGGTAAATTCGTCATTGGGGTGTGCATGCTCATCTCCACTGAAGTAGGGATGAAGGTACATAATCTTCCATTGTAGGAGGGTGAGTGTTAGATCATGGTTGATAAAGTATTTGATGGTTTCGAAGATTCTCTAGTGTACGTCGAGAGTGGAGAAGGGAACTTGTTGAAAAATTATTTAGACTCTTTTACCACTTAGCTAGTTTATCGTTTGATGAAGATGTAGTAATATTTTTTTATGTTGTAATAATATCACTAGACAAATTTATTTAATTTGAGTTTAGGTGGTTGTGTATTATTGTTGATTGGTGTGTTCTTATATTTTAGTTATTGCATTGTTTGATTGATTGGTGCATTGTTGACACTATATTACTGCATTGTTGACACTCTATTTATGCAATGTGATATTTATTTTATCATGTTAACAAAAGTTGAAAAGAGTGAGGAGTAATGTTTGTTAGGGCTTAATTTTAAGGTGCAGTGAACTCAATATTACAAGGTGGCCTCATAGGAAGATTAGCATCTTGACAACCCTCAATTAGGGTTGTTAAGGTCTTAATCTTCCTGTGAGGCCACCTCTTTTGTTCATAATGATAGGGTCGGGCTGCTACTACAAATTGTTTAAAACGTTGAGGCTATTATCGAACTAGCTCAGTAGAAGCTTCTTCCCCATCCTTCGTCTCCTGAGCATAAGTTAAGTTCCTTGTGAGGCCACCTTGAGTTCCCTGGAATGTCCTATATTGGTGGATCTTGATGAAGGACACACTCCCTGTAATGAGAGGAGTCATATTTGGAATAATCTATCAAACTCCAAATAGGAAAATGCATCATATTATCTGGGACTCCTTTCCAGAACAATTTCAATGAGCTCTATAACATGCTGCATTTGGCAAGGCCAGAAAAGGAAGAATATCTTGCCAACATGCCTTTCGAGGGAAAAAACCCAAAGCACCTCCCAAACGGCCCCGTGAGAGGCGCAAATACCTCGTACGTGACCAATATAACTTGCTGGAACCGATCGCATGGTCACAGGACCCCCAATTAGAGAATATAACGATAATTTGAGAAAATCCACACCCAGGCTTGAAAACGTGCCGTTAGAGGGAGAAACACCTTAGCGCCCTCCAGCGCTACTTTAGGGGAATGATCACCGCGCACGGAACCAATGTAACTAGCAGGAACCAATCACGTGGTCACGAGACCCCCAGTTTGAGAATATAATGATAATTTGAGAAAATCCACACTTAGGCTTGAAAACATGTCGTTAGAGGGAGAAACCCCTTAGCGCCCCCAAACTGCCCCTTTAGTGGAATGATCACCATGCATGGTTCCAATGTATCTAGCAGGACTCGATCGCATGGTCACAAGACCCCCGATTTGAAGGCACGACCCAAAATAAAGACAATCCACACTTAGGTTTGAAAACATGCTGTTGGGGGACGAAACCCCTTAGGGCCCTAAAACGGCCCCGTGAGCGGCACCACCACCTCACACGGGTCTAATGTAACTTTTAGGAACTGACCGTATGGTCACGGGACCCCCGATTTGAGAGCACGACACAAATTTGTGAATATCCACACTTAGGCTTGAAAACGTGATGTTGGGGGACGAAACCCCTTAGCGCCCCCAACCACACAATTTCAAGCCCAAGTTGTACGTTACTTCTTCATAAAACAATTATTGGTTGCAAACAAACATTCATGAGTAGAGACACACATACCCAATTTGGCACCCAGTCTTTAATTTCATCTAAAAACCACACTTATACTTTTTAGATGGTATAAGTTAATGCTTAACTATGCAAGAAAACTAGAGTAATAGTTGTACGAACATTCTCATGTTTAAACTAGTTAAAAGGTAAATATTGGTATGATTGATTTCAGGACAACCAACGAAGGAGAAATGGGTTAAATTTGTATTTGTTTTAAAAATGGTGTTGGTTACACATATTTCCATATTGAAGAAAACACTGAAATCATCTTCTTAATGTATGAACTCATAAAAAATATAAACCAATTAAAAATTACTTATAACAACCCAAAAATGTGCATCACAAATAAGACATGTGGAACAATCTTAAAGTCTAGGTGATTAAAATCTATAAATTTCAATGATTTTTGGTCGTTTAAAATATGACAACAAATAAATAATCATCTACCGAGAGTTATAAACTAACATATGATAAAATAATGTATCAATATATATATATATATATATATATATATATATATATATATATATATATATATATATATATATAGATCATACCTGAGCTAGAGTGACAGTCTTATATGTGCGCCTGTTAAACTCCATCCAAATTTCTTTGCATTTTATTGGTGTAATCAATGTGAACTCCGATGGAAACTAAGTTGAAAACAAAAAAAACATAAGTAATATTTGTTGTTAGAAAGTAGGTCATGAAATAAAACAAAAATCCAACTGCGAGAAGTAATTAGTTCCCTACGATAAATGGTATATTCCCTCAATAAACATGTAAAAAGATTATATATATGCCTAAATATGAAAATTGATTTTGTCAATGCATTCAGGGTGGAATTAAGTGTTTATACTAACCAAACTTTGTTAGAAATGGAAAAATTAAGAAAAAAATTATGCTAAATTAAAACTTATACAAATTAGAGGACTCTATAATTCATTTTGGCATTTAGAAATATAATCTACTTTGCATACCATCGAAAACATAAAATTTTCTATATAAATCTTGATACATTGATCTCGTTAATGAATAAAATAAATAGATAATCAAAAACTGAAAGTACACTGTGCAACTTCGATGGATGGTCTGAGAGCTATAAAATTGTGGATACATGTCTTATAAGTTCAATAAATAATTTCCTTATATGTGTTAGTATTTTTTTTATAATTAACTGATATTAAAATTAATTGCTAAGGGAGAGGAACCCATATATAGGAAGTATACAATGCAAGCTTAAAAAAACACAAAAACTTTAATACCCCGCACGTTTATGAGAAATTAAATTTAATAATTAAGTGCAATTTGGGAATTTAAGAAATTATCGTGAATAGTATTTTTTGAGGTTTTTAAGGATTTAATGATTTTTTATGTATGTTATATTTACTTTTGGGATTAAGTAAATGAGTCAGAGTATTTTATTATAGGTCGTCGTTGGGTAAAGCGACAAAGGGTAATATTTTTATTGGAAAATCGTATTAAGTTGTGTTGGGTTAAAATAGTGAATTACAGTCAAGTACCTCGGATGGAGATTTCTATTGGCGGTTCGTCTCGGAATGCCTGAGATAGTCACAATAGAGTATCTAGGGGAAGTAATTGAGTTTCGAGAATTTTTCAACCCGTGGGGACTCGTAATTGAGTAAACGAGTCATTTTTGGGTTAATAAGGGACAAGCCCTCATTTTCTCCCTTATAAGGCATGAGAGAGTAAGTAAGAAAGAAAGAAAGAATGAAAGAAAGAAAGAAAGAAAGAAAGAAAGAAAGAAAGAAAGAAAGAAAGAAAAAGGAAAAGGAAAAGGAGAAAAGAAGAGAGAAATGGGGGATTTCAGTCAAACTCCGCCGGATTTGACTCGAGGTCGTCGGATTTCCCCCTCCAGGCAAGTGTGTACTTGCTTTATTTCATTTTATGCATAAATCTCATATTATAGTTGGTAAACTGTATGATTTTGGGTTAGAACCCTTAAAATAAATTTGGGAAAATTTTAATATGAGTTTACATATTGATGTAATGTAAACTTGTAATGATTTCTAGTGTTAAATCCATGTAAATGGAGTGAAGAAATTGATTGAAATGGGTTAAAATGATAGGTTGGGGTTTTTATGGTTTTAGGGTTTAAATCTAAGAGAAATGGATTAATACTCCTAATTAATTGATGTGTTAGTTGTAAAACATAGGTTAGATGTTTATGGAGTTGTTAGATGAGATTAGAAACAACATAATGGAGAAAAATGGAGGTTTGGATTTTTGGAGAAGAAGGTGAATAGTAACCAGCGTTACTTTCGAATTGCTTCGGATAGGAAGAAAATCAATTAGGCTCTTGGTCAAAAAATGAAATTTGTAGATCTTTTCGATACGGTCACGTGAATGCTGATCGCGTATTTTTATGATTTTCTTGGATTTATAATGATTTTTCTACGGAATTATGTCCGAGATCAAAATCGTTAGTCAAAAATCCAACCTGACCTTAGGAAAAAAATAAATTTATTAATGTGTTAGCTAGAATTGATTGTGTAGATGTTTGTGATGATATTGGTGTAGATTAGAAACCACGAAAAACGGAATTTGGGTTGTTGGATGTAAAATTTGGAGAACTATTTTTCGAGGATCTGGTATAACCGGTCGACCGCGCCCCTATGGCCGGTGGACCGCGCCCCTATGGCCGATCGACCGCGTCAAGGAAAAAGGGCCTACTGGTTTTTTTGTTAGGCTTAATTGCAAATCACAGTTGACCGGGGTCTAGGGCCGGTCGATCGGCACTCTGTTTTTAGCCTAAGATTTTGTAGATTTTTATTCCTTCTCCCCTTTGAGTTAAAAGTTAAGGGGCTTTCTAAATTAGAGTATTATAGAGGATTGTGATTTAAAGGACTTGAGGAGTTGTGAATTGACTTTGGGTCATTTAATAAGTTGATTCGGGATATGGGGCTATCGAAAGTTTAGGAAGATAGAGAGACTACTTTGGGATTTAGTACCGTGAGTGTGTGAATATTTGAATGTTATTACGAGTGAAAACATTTGGGATTATTGGCCATCGTTATGTGAGTTTGGCAATTTTGGGCCATATAGATGATTGAGGAATGATGTAGATTATATATATAATATGATTACAGTATATATATAAAATGATATGAATATGTATACATATCTATGTGTGAATGGTATATATATATATTTATGTGAAGCATACCCCCTCTTTGCTATCATGGGAAGTTGCGCGATGTGGGTGAGGCCCTTGGCTTGAGAAGCAGGGAGCATATAGTCCCCGGGTCATAGCATCCATTTTTATATTATGTGATTTTTATTAGGGGTGAGACGTGGTGGGCATGTTTTGTCTCACTTTCGGGGAGGAACTATGACCGCTTCCCATACGCTGTGATTTGTTTTATACCAAGGCGGTGTGAGATTCTGACCGTTGGTACCCAGGATGATACGTGAGCGATTCCCTGGTAGATGATAGCATAGAGACTGCATCCTCGAGTTATAGCTCGTTGGGATGGTTATTGTAATTGTGTGTTTAGTACATTACTTGTGTATGAGAACAAGATATTATATATCTCTAAAAACTGTAAAGAGATCAATGAAAAATGATTTATTCTCATTCCGGGAGACTTTATCCGGACTTAAATTGTGAGATGAAAAATAAAATGAGTATGTTATGTATATATATATATATATATATATATATATATATATATATATATATATATATATATATATATATATATATATACATACACGTTATGTACTGAGGGCCTAATGGATCTCAACGATCGACATTGCCAAGTAGTAGTGTATGAGGGGGGTTCCTTTCTTGGATTTCTCTTCGCGATACACCCCACGTACGATCGTGGCACAATGTTGAGACTGGGGAGAAGTTTAGCCCTAGTACTTGGGTTAAATAGGATTCGTAGAATTTTGGTGAAACGATTAGTTAGGCAGGGTAGCTTAACTAGGTTATGTAGTAGATATACGTTAGGTGTGTACTATTAGAAGAGAAGTGAGGGGTATCTCATGGGAGTGAGATATCAATTTAAATATGATATCAAACATATTTTTCATAAATAAAGTATTTATGCACTTGCTAAATATTTTCACAAATCGGGCTCTGACCCGTTTCTATATTTTTCCTGTTTTGCTATATATATATATATAGGTGTCCAGACACAGGGACACCTGTATAACGATTCCTTCAAGTTAGACGTCTACTGCAGCAGCTGTGGATGCATGCAGGTTTACTGTAGACGCTTCTATCCTTGTCATCTAGATAGGAGGTATTGTATAAACATTCGGGCTAATAATCCGACTGCATTTATTTATTCCTTTACCGCCTTTTATTACAGAATTCGATTGGGTCGTATTATTGTTAAACCGAGTGTTCGGTTATTTTATTTCATTTTCAGTCTTATATATAAATTGTTTGAATAGTTTATTAGAATGGGTTGTGTAAAAATATTAGTTTAATAAAATTTTGACGCCAGCCTAATAGTTTATTAGTAATTAATTTGGTTTTCAACAATTATGCTAAGAATGAACCATATACGACTCCTGTTTTAATTTGGTACAGAAGTGATCGCCCAGTATTTTATTAGGCGGGGTGTCACAAAAATCTGTGAATACCAAAAGTCACTACCAGGATAACCTGGAGCTACATAACTTAGTAGAGTTCCTCAATAAACTCTAAAAATTCCTACGTAAATTCAACAAGCGTCTCCTTATACCATCTAAGAAGGGTACTCAAAATAAGATAACGAAGTCTGGAGGGCATCGTTTCAATACCTTCAATACATCTCGCATTGCTCTGCTTCCAAATAGTCCAAAAAATACAATGGGGAACCAAACGCCAAACTTTGTTGTCTCCCGACCACCCCCAAAGAGGTGCCATTCTTCTAACAACATCCTCACCATCTTAGGCATGATCCAATTCATCCGACTAAGATAGAAACACATCCCATAGTCCTCTTGTCACCCTGCAATGCAAGAGAAGATGATTGACCTTCTATTCCACTTCCATATAGAGCCAGCGGCAACTCGCCATTAACCGTGTTCTCTTCGATAAACCCTCGATCGTCAAAATGGACTGTCTCGTTACGGTTCACACAAAGAATCTAACCATATATGACATCTTAACCTTCCATATTTTCTTCCAAGGCAAACCATCACATTGGTCCCCAAAACCTCTATGAATGGAATTTTAGCCACTAACTCTGAACACCCCCTTCCCACCCACCGACCATCTCAATGAATTGTCCCCTCTAGACGGTCGGGGCGTCGATCCCAGCCAGTCAAAACTCATCAGATTCCAGAAGTTCCCCTTCCCAAGCCTTCTTCTGAACTGAGGGCTCCACGTCACACGACCACTGATGAAAGACACATGATCGTCCACCAAACCACCTTAGTCCCCCCTAACTTGAGGATCTTATGAAATATATTCTGAATAGTACCATTCTTGCCTTATTTATTCGACCAAAATCTTATCATATTACCTCTTCCTTACTAAAAATCCATATACCTAGAGAAAACCTCTCACTCTCGGACCCCACCACAGTTGCGAACATCTCCACCTAGCACCAATTACTATTCTCCATAACCTGCTCTCTTGACGAGGAAATCTCCACAACCACTTACCTAATAGAGCTTTATTAAAAAGCTCCAGATTTTTCACTCCCGCACTAGAAAGGTTTGTAGACCTCCTCCCAACCTACTAAGTTAAGCTTAAAATTATCCGCAGTTCCTCTCCATAGAAAATATCTCATAAGTTTCTCTATCTTCTTTCAAATGTAACAACCCGTACCTTTGGAGACAATTAAATTCCATAATTGAGTATAAATTGGATATTTGAGGAATTTCTCGGAATAGTAAGTTTTGGGATTTTTAAGGATTTGATGATTGTCGATGGGTGAAATATTTACTTTTGGGGTTAAGTAAATATGTCGAGGTATTTTAATAATATGTCGTCGTTGAGTAAAGCGACCCGAGGTAAGATTTTATGGGAATACCGATTTTATTTGTTTTGGGTTGAAATACTGATTTGCGGTCAAGTACCTCCGATGAAGATTTCGACTGCGCCGTGAGTCTCGGAATGGCCGAGATAGTCAAAAAGAGTGTCCGATTGTCGAAATTGAGTTTCGAGTAATTTTGGAGTTAAACGGGCTCGTAATTGAGTAAACGAGTCGTTTTTGGGTTTTAAGGGTTAAAACCCTTTTTCCTCCTATATAAAGAGGGAAAGGGGGAGAAAAGAGAAGGAAACGAGAGATGAGAGAGAGGAGGAGAGAAAAAGAGGAAAAAAGGGGAGATTTTGACCAACCTCCGCGGGATTCGACTCAGGATCGTCGAATTTATATCCACGAAGCAAGTGTTTACTTGCTTTATTTTTTTTTAGCATAAATTTCATGTCATATTTTGGTATAATGCCCTAAAGATTTTGGGTTGGGTTTTCGTGGATAAAATGAGTTTTCGAAAGTTAAAACGAATAAGCCCCTATAATTTCATAATTGGAGAAACTTAGGATTTAATTGAAATTAATTGGTGATTTTGGGTTCTAGGATGTTTAGAACCCATTTTGTATGTGTATTTGCTGTTGGTTGAGGTTGTAGGATGTCGGGAGTGGCGACAAAGGCTGGGGAGAAGCTTTAATGGCCGAAACAGCTTCTCGAAGAAGAAGCTGCCCGCCATGATCGATCGATCGATCATGGGGGATCGATCGATCGAAGCCATCGATCGATCGACGGCCATTGGTCGATCGATCGACCCCTTTTGAAAGTTAGGCAATTTTCCTAGGATGAGTTGGATGGGATATATTCCAATTCACATTTCATCGAGGTTACTTATTGGATAACATAAGGGACCTTTTAGGAATATATAATCCTCTAATTAAGGAAATCTAGGAGGGTTAAATGATGGTTTTAAATGTATAACCCTTAAACTATAATTTCGAGGAAAATAGAGAAAATTGTAAAATTTGAAGGTTTAGGGTTCCTAACTTAGGGTGGGGACCTCTAGGTGATTTTATGGACGAGATGTAGTCCTTGGGTTCATGGGAATGAAATCCCTGACCCACTAAATTTAAGTTGTTCGGGGAAGGATAATCCTCGGGGATATTTCAGGGCATTTAGGTCTATATAGTTATGCGTGTAGGGAAACATAACTACTTCGATTACAGTTGGGTAAATCCTATGAGAGGATTAGGATGAAATTTGGGAATATAGATATATATATTTTCTTAGTGAGAAATGGTATAATTGGAGATATCCTATAAATCTTTAGATGGGATTTAGGTATGTATTATTTATCAAAGTGAGGAAATACTTTGGGTATAGTATCATGCGTATATGAATGCATGATTATGATTATTTGAGAGAATCTTCGGGATAATTGGTCATCGCTAGATGTGATAGGCAATTATATATATATATATTCGAGGAGGAATATATTGTATATATATACTATGTGATTAAAGTGTTTATATGATATGATATAAATACATATATATATATATATATATATATATATATATATATATATATATATATATATCTACATGTGATGATATGTATGCATTTAGATTGGCTGCTTTTCACGGGCTTTCCTTTGGTATAGAATTTGAACAGCCAGGTTATATATTACTCTAGTGCGATCCAGGGAGGTTGCGCGATATGGGTAATCCCCTAGCTCGAGGAGCAGGGAGAGTATAGTCCCCAGGACATTTACGTCCCGCGTTTGAGTGCGATTTATGTGATTTCCCATGTGCAGGGGGAACTTGACCGCCTCCACCGTTGTGTATTTTACCAAAACGGTTGAGGATTCTAGCTGGTATCGTGGTATATGAGCAAACCCGGATTTTTTGGATTGGCACTATGAGACCGCATCATCGAGTTATATATCGGTGGGATGGTTTGTATGCATGTGTGCATGGTATATTACTTGTGTATGAGAACAATGTAATATAAATCTCTAATGATATTAAAGAGATAAAAATGAGTATAGAATACACCTCAGTCCGGGTGATAGATCCGGATGTATATTATAAAGATGAAAATAAAGTAAACCTCAGTCCGGGAGATATTATTCGGATGTATATTGTAAGACGTATATAAAAAAATGGATATAATATGCATATTAAAATATAAGCATGTATTTATATATTAGTTTTGTACTACCGGCCTAATGGATCTCTACCATTAACCCTGCCAAGTAGTAATGTATCGGGGGGGTTCCTATTTTGGATTTCGCTTCGCGAGACAACCCACGTACGAACTTAGCGCAGTGTTGAGAATGGAGAGAAGTTTAGCCCTTAGTGCTCGGGTTGTAGAGATTCCTTGTAGACGGGTACTAGATTAGTTAGGTAGGGTAGCTTAACAAGAATGTCCGAGATAAGTGCGTTAGGTGTGCACTATCATAAGAGAGGACAGGGGTATCTCATGGGAGTGCGATACCAATTTACATATGAGATAAAATCTTTTTCTAAAATTAAAGCATTTATGCACTTGCAAAATATGTTCACAACTCGGGCTCTGACCCATTTATCTACTTTTCCTTTGTTTCTCTCTCTCTCTCTCTATATATATATATATATATATATATACATATATATATTATACAGGTGTCCAGACACAGGGACGCCTGGATGATACTTATTTCGAGTCAGATGTCAGCTGCAGCAGCTGTGGATGCATGCAGGTTCTCGATAGACGCTTCCATTCTTGTACTCTAGAGAGGAGGTATTGTATAAACATTTGGGTTAATAGCCCAACAGCATTTATTCATTCTTTTACCGCCTTTTAGTGCGGCATTGGATATGGTCGTATATTTTGACCGAGTGTTCGGTTATTTTATTTCATTTCAGTTTCATTTACGCAAACTATGTGAATGTTTTATTTGTAGTTGTTTAAAAAGAGTAGTTAAATAAAATTTTGACGCCAGCCTAATAGGTTATTAGTAATTAAAATGGATTTTCGATAGTGATGCTAAGAATGATCCATATGAGACTCCTATTTTAATTTGATATAGGAGTGATCGCCCAGTATTTTATTAGGTGGGGTGTCACAGATGGTATCAGAGCATCAAGTTCTAGTGTCCTTAGGAATCTGTGCGGACATACTACACTTTCAGCGTTGCTCTCGATTTGTTATAGAACCTCAGGATTAGGATTGTTGATTTCTCTTATGAGATTTCGTTCTCCTACTATAGTATGAGATTATAGTAAATCTTTTGCGCACTCGTTCTAGGTTCTTGTGCCGATCGAGGAAGGGCGGCCAAGGAGGGCCGTGATAAGGATAGCAAGAGGCGAGGCTTAGCGGGGGTGACTGGTAGAAGTTGTGGGACTAGCATCACCGTAGAGGCCACTCCCCTTATGGCAATTGTTAAGGATTGTTGCAACGACTACTAAAGTATAGTAGTTATGAGCATCCAAGTACTGCTATAGAAGAAGGTGGTACTAAAGTTGAGATACCCTATGAAGTTAAGGGTTCGAAAGGGATCTTTGATAAGGACCACACGTTGAAGTTGGGTTGTGCAATGTAAGTGTGGCACTACCCAGTGGAAGTAGAAGGCTCGGGAGCTTTGGCTTAGAGCTGGGTATGGAAATACCCAGACGTGAAAATTGGAGGAATATTTTCACTTGTAGGAGCAATATTGTGGTGGTGATAATGATGGTCACCACATATGGGGGAGCAGGATGTTTTGCTCATAGAGGAATGTTATGGATGGTTTTAACCGTGAGTTCCTTTGCTTGGTTAGGAAGGAATGAAGTTTTGGATTATTCGTATAAGGATCGGCCAGAGGCCGACAGTGGATAAAGAGTGATATGGAGAAGTGAACCTTGTACCGAGGTGAGGTAGGTACAACAAAGAGAGAGTTCTTCAGTGGAATGATGGGCTCATTAGAAAAGTGTTGCTAACACTTATGGAGAATGTGGGTGTGTTCATGTGTCCCTTGGGTGGACATCCACACGGGGAGATTTGTTGAAATAGGGTTGCTGAAACCGGTAGTGGAGTTTCCTTTTAATGAAGAAGTTAAGAGGACTAGTAAGATGATTGTAAGGAGCGAGGCTATAGAGTCAAATGGTGCTGATAACTTTATCATGGTCAGGAAGGCCAGTGATGAAGATAGAGTGACGTGGAGTGTGGATCCACACGGTTAGTCAGTTCCCGATAGGAATAAAGGACAATATTAGGGTACCTAGTTGGGGCATAGAGTTAAGAAACTTTGGTTCAGTCAGGGCAAGTGTACCAGGTCCAAGAACCATTTGGTGTAGATAAAGGCGGAGTTGCTGTTATAAGGTTAACCTCATAATGTAGGGGTAAAAACGGGGCTAGATAAATTGTGGTGTTCGTTAACCCTGGACTCGTGTGTGTAATTTGAGCTTTATGATGGTCTCGATAACATTATAATGTAGGCCCAGGTGTTTTTCGTGGTATAGGAGTTTTATTTTCCTTCATTCGCCATAAAGGCAGGTGTTGATATTTTGTATATATATATGGCTTATGATACTCGTCTTATATGTTTATGCGAGTATGGTAATATGGTGAGTATAATATATTATGGTATTATCGAAGCGATAGCAAGCTGCGAGTGGCAAGACTATCGTGTCCACGGTTCTAGGGTGGAACAGGTTGTTGTTGCGATATCTCACCTAGATACAGGCTGAGTTCGCCTTTATTATGTGTATAGATGGAACTTCGATGAGCAGAGGTTCATTATCATGATTTGAGTATGTGGCGACCTTATAAATATGATTTAAGGTATGCACGGATCAGTGCTGAGATGTGAGTTTAAGCTCATTATTGATTGCGCAAGGACTTAATATTAGTGCGAGCGCTAAATAGTGTGACTCTTAGTTAGAGATAGGAGTTCAGACCACCTTTTGTTGGAAAAGGGGATATGGTTATCCCGATTGCATGTTTGAAGTAACGGACCTCCATGATCGACAAGGTTAAGTAGTAGTGTGTGGAGAGGTTCTTTGTTTGGATTTCTCTTTGCGAGACGCCCCACGCATGAACCTTAACGGCGTCGGGAGTGGAGAGATGTTATAGGATGTGGGTTTTTTTGATAAGTCATATAGTGTGGATGAAACACTGTAGACTATGAGACATGTGATGATGGTATGCTTATGGAAATATTGTGCTATGGAAAAAGCACTAAAATGTTTCTCTCACCGCAAGTATGGAGGTGAGGCAAGGTGAGAGAAATTGATTTGAGACTTATGGCCAGGCCTTAATGAAAAGGCAAAATTTTGGAGAAGTAATGTTTTGGGTAAGATGATCGTAACATCTCGATATAGAATAGGCGCCCGAATGATAGGATAGAATAGTAGAAATGCGTTCGTAGAATAGCGAGGTAGGATTTAAGACATCCCGTTGGTGTGCCTTATATCGCGATATCTCGATGACCGACAACGCGAGGGAGTAGTGTAATGGGAGGGTTCCTTGTTTGGATTTCGCTTTGCGAGACGTCCCACGCTTGAAACCAAACAAGTGTAGAAAGTTGAGAGAGGCCTTGGGCACTAGGAATATATTTAGGATTATACTCGTTTCATGTAGGTAGGGTAACGCATAGACCGTAGCAATATTAGGATGTAAG
Source organism: Sambucus nigra (assembly GCA_949130495.1). Taxonomy (NCBI): domain Eukaryota; kingdom Viridiplantae; phylum Streptophyta; class Magnoliopsida; order Dipsacales; family Adoxaceae; genus Sambucus; species Sambucus nigra. Next base: position 11,117,267 of record OX422220.1, on the reverse strand, counting down.
TTTAGTAGAGTTGGTGGCGCCGATGTAAGGAGAATTGAATTTCACGGGTTGGGAGGACCCATGTGTGAGTATTACACCGAGGAAAGGAAGCCCTTATTTAGAGAGAGTGTTACGTGTCAAACGTTTACAATGGTTGTGCAAATGTGCATGGGTTAGAAAGGTGTATGGGAACCTTAGTGAGTTGGTTTATATACCGCCGAAAATAGAAGGGGAGTAGTATATAAAGTTGAAGTTTACGCCGTGAGGCAGTCGCGAAAGGATTTGGAGTGTGTTGGATGGAATGTCGTGAGAGGTACGCGATGTTCCATTTGTAAAAGGGGAAATAAGAGGTAACGCGCTCGAGATAAACGACAAGACTAACGGAAATAATCAAGTCTTAGTAGAGTTTCCTTTTTAAGGGAGATCATTTGTCCTGGTGTGGACGAGCGGACGCTTGTTAGTAAGAGTATCATCCTTACAAGACATAAAACGATAGTTATAGACTCGTTTCTCTTATTGGGAATAAGAGAAGCCATCGGAGTAACGCGTCGTTGTTGTGCGTTATGGGTAGAGATTTAGATGAGCTTGTGGTGAAGATGTTATGGTTGAGTACACCTTCATATAGGTGGATTATGGTAAAGGACGATCGTGTTAGAACCTTTAGACTTTGGAGGTACTAAAATGTAGTGGGATTTGTAATCCTAGTTTGGTGGTGTAGGTTATATCCGAATTTCGAGGATGAAATTCCATTATAAGGGGGGGAGTATGTAACAACCCGTACCTTTGGAAACAATTAAATTCCATAATTGAGTATAAATTGGAAATTTGGGGAATTTCTCGAAATAGTAATTTTTGGGATTTTTAAGGATTTGATGATTGTCGATGGGTGAAATATTTACTTTTGGGGTTAAGTAAATATGTCGAGGTATTTTAATAATATGTCGTCGTTGAGTAAAGTGACCTGAGGTAAGATTTTATGGGAATACCGCTTTTATTTGTTTTGGGTTGAAATAGTCATTTGCGGTCAAGTACCTCAGATGAAGATTTCGATTGTGCCATGAGTCTCGAAATGGCCGAGATAGTCGGAAAAGAGTGTCCGATTGTCGAAATTGAGTTTCGGGTAATTTTGGAGTTAAACGGGCTCGTAATTGAGTAAACGAGTCATTTTTGGGTTTTAAGGGTTAAAACCTTTTTTCTTCCTATACAAAGAGGGAAATGGGGAGAAAAGAGAAGGCAAAGAGAGAACAGAGAGAGGAGGAGAGAAAAAGAGGAGGAAAGGGGAGATTCCGGCCAACCTCCGCGGGATTCGACTAGGGATCGTCGGATTTATATCCACGAGGCAAGTGTTTACTTGCTTTGTTTTTTTTTTTTTGAGCATAAATCTCATATCATATTTTGGTATAAATAAGCCCTAAAGATTTTGAGTTGAGTTTTCGTGTATAAAACGGGTTTTCGAAAGTTAAAACGAATAAACCCCTATAATTTCATAATTGGAGAAACTTAGGATTTAATTGAAATTAATTGGTGATTTCGGGTTCTAGGATGTTTAGAACCCATTTCATATGTGTATTTGTTGTTGGTTTAGGTCGTAGGATGTAGGGAGAGGCGACAAAGGCTTGGGAGAAGATTTAATAGCCGAAACAGCTTCTCGGAGAAGAAGCTGCCCGCAATGATCGATCGATCGATCATGGGGGATCGATCGATCGAAGCCATCCATCAATCGACGGCCATGGGTCGATCGATCGACCCCTTCTGAAAGTTAGGCAATTTTCCTAGGATGAGTTGGATGGGATAGATTCCTATTCACATTTCTTCGAGGTTAATTATTGGATAACATAAGGGACCTTTTAGGAATATAAGGTCCTCTAATTAAGGAAATCTAGGAGGCTTAAATGAGGGTTTTAAATGTATAACCCTTAAACTATAATTTCGAGTAAAATAGAGAAAATCGTAAAATTTGAAGGTTTAGGGTTCCTAACTTAGGGTGGGGACCTCCAGGTGATTTTATGGACGAGATGTAGTCCTTGGGTCCATGGAAATGAAATCCCTGACCCACTAAATTTAAGTTTTTCAGGGAAGTATAATCCTCGGGGATATTTCAGGGCATTTAGGCGTATATAGTTATGCGTGTAGGGAAACATAACTACTTCGATTATGGTTGTGTAAATCCTATGAGAGGATTAGGATAAAATTTGGGAATATAGATATATATATTCGCTTAGTGAGAAATGGTATAATTGCAGATGTGGTGACAATTATTATGCAACACAAATAAATATGAAAGAGGCAGCAACCAAGAAAAGACAAATAAAAAGCCAATCACACAACAACGGGAGTACGTGGTTCAGCAAAGAAGTGCCTACGTCCACGGTGGTTCAGTCATTGTTATTTCTCTATATTCTCAAGAATAAGTACAGAGAAGACAACTTGTCCTTTGCCCCGGACTTAGGGTTTAATTTATACATGTGTATGTTGGAGTAATGGGGGTGATAGGTTCCTTCTTATTAGCCATCTCCCCTACATGGGATCGTGCTCCCTTCCAACTTCTCTTCATGGGATCGTGGGGTAATCGGATGAGTACAAGAGGTGATGGGCCTGGGCTTTGGGCCCGTTAAGGAGGGGCTACTCGTCCAGGCCTTATGGTGCTAAATTCAGGGTACCCACAATTGCCCCTAAATTTGTTGGGCCATTTTTACAGGTCCAATGAATTTAAATAATCAGTTATGATGGTCGATTTCTTCAAAAACTGTGAAGTTGTTTTGGCGGCACCCGCTTCGCTATCCGTGCGTTATGATTAGTCTTGAAAGCTTGTTGGAATAAGACATATTTTCTCTTCGTCGTTTCAGCTTTTCTAGCAATCTTCTATCTTTTGAGAACTCTTAAGCTTTGTACCTTCTGTTTTCGGTCTCCACTCTCGTCGCTTCTTCGCCATTTGACCTGATCTTCTGTCTTGTAAGTCTCTTGTGCCTTTTTTTTTCTCGAGTTTATAGTTTTTATTGTATTTCTCCAATGGCGAAGATTGGAAATAAGTCAGTAACTGAGTTTAGAAAACTCTACAGTATTCCTGAGTGGGTAGAGATTGAGTGTTGTGACTCGCCGCCTAGGAACGTTAGGGATATAGAAGATGCACATTGGATTCACGTCCTGTTGCTCTCTCAGGGGGGTCTTACCTTTCCCCCAAATGGTCTGTTTCTGCACTTCTTTAGCTATTTTGGTATTGTGCCTGCACAATGTTCGCCCAACGTATGGAAAATAGTGAACGGCGTTCATAGGATAAATCAATTGTACGGCGCAAGGTTAGGGCTTGCCGAGGTCTGCTTTTGTTATTCTTTTTCTCGAACGAGCTCAGGTGTCCTGTACCTTAAGGCTAGGAGCCCTGATAGGGTATTGGTAGTAAATTTACCTGATTCCCATAAGGACTACTGGCAAGAATGTTTTCTTGTTAGGAATTGGCAATTCTCCCCCCAATTTGAAGGGTCGAGGTCTGAGAGGTTCACTGTTCCCTTTTATGGGGAAGAATATATAGGTAGATGTTGTATTATTGTTTCAACCTTTGCTGACTTTGTGATTTTTCTAACCTCTCCTTGCTTTTTCTTTTTCAGCGAGGGCAAAGAACTTGGAGCCTGCTCTCAGCGAGGTTCGTATCTCGGAACTGGTGAAAGCTTGGAACATCAGGGAGCCTTTGGGTGACGGCGAGCATCCTAGGTCTGCTGCTTGAATACAAGAACACAGGCTCCAGCTTCATAGGCCGACCTGTGGATAGTGTTCCGGACTTCGATTCTTCCGAAGAGATTTCTGTTGAGCCCATCCATTTGGACGAAGAGGAGAGTAGCTCGGAGAGTGAGCCTGCAGGTGTTAGTAATTTGGGTGGAGGTAGTGCTGATAGTAGCAGTTCTTCGAGTACTACCAGTAGTTCAGGTGAAGAAATGCCTCCCAGGAAGAATTTAATCCGAGATGACGATGACAATGATGATGATGATGTGCTTCTTGCACAGAGGTCCAAAAAATCGAAGACTGTCTCCGGGGCCATAGCTACTGGTTCTCGGCCTTCCTCTCAAGAGCAAGAGAAGAAGAAGAGGGAGGAGGAGAAGGCGAGGGAGAGGGAGAAGAAAAAGGAGGAGGAGAGGAAGAAGGTGGAAGAGAGAAAGAGGAGGGAGAAGGAAAAGGAGGAGGAAAGGAGGAAGATAGAACTGAGGACCAAGACCGGTCAAGCCTTGGTCCCAGTATCTGCTTTGCCTGAGGGGGCTTCGGTGGCCACCTCTCCTCAGCTCGCCCCTGCGCTGCTTGAGAGGGCAGTCCTCCCTGCAGATCGTGAGAGGGCGTCAAGGTCCGATCAACTGGCTTTGCAAGCTAGCCAGAGGCTTGCCTTGGTAAGGTTCCTTTTCTACTTCTCAACTTTTTCTAATCCGTTTTGATGGTTTCTTCTTTCTGATCCTTTCCTTGTTTTTTGCAGTTTGTGACTGACTTTGCTGTGCTCTATCGCTCTCGCGACGAGCTTCTGAGAAGGAACACCGAGCTGGAGCAGCAGAAGTCTACTCTGGTGGCCAGAGGTTCTCAGCTGGAGGCCGATCTGAAGGCTGCTGATGCGGCTCGAGCTTCTTCTGCCTCAGCCCTTGCTAATTCTGCTCGCGAGAGAGATAATGCTGTTAGGGAGCTCGGCGAGCTGAGGAAGTCGTATGATCAGGTCTGCTCGAGCAAGCTGGACTTTGTGGAGAAGAACAGGGTTCTTGCCGAGCAGCTGGAGGCGGAGAAAGCCCAGGCAGCCACTCTTAAAGAAGACTCATACAATTCTGGTTGGGCTGCTGCGTATGAAGACGCCGAGGTTCAGATAGGCTATATTAGCCGTCTGAACTTCAAGAAAGGGTGGAACAAGGCCCTTGTGGCCGCTGGGGTGGATTTTTCATCCCCACTCTTTGACGAGCATGATCCAGGGCCAAAGCCGGTCGTGGATGAGGACCCAGCCCCAACTGCTGAAGGCACCAATCCTGTTTCTCGGGCGACCTCTTCTGATGCTCCCTTGGTCGAGGAGGCAGTGGATGCCCCTGCAGAGGGTAATGCCCCTGCTGATGCTGATAAAGATAAGGGTCCATCCACCGAGGTTGCTAAGTGATAGGGATTCTTTGTAATTTTTTCCTTTTTTGTTCTGATGTAACCTCGCTCGTTATGAATGAAAAGACTTTATTTTTGTTTATGCTGATCCCTTTCTTTCCTATTTCTTTTACTTGTAGTTGGTTGATGTGGATGACTATGTTCCTGTTACCTCCCAATTAGGTAGGACTCTGGGTCCTAATGCAAGCCCTGCAGTTCGCCAGGCTTTTGCTAGGCTTTGCAGGTTTGCTAAGTCAAGGAACCAGAAATATAAAGATCAGTCCGAGGTGGTGGCCAAATTGAAGGACAGGCTCCAGGAAATGGAAGAGATCGGAGCTTCAGTGCAGGAAGAAGTTAACGAGCTGAGAGAAAAGTTACTGGAGGCCACCGAGATCAATCAAGTCGTGGAGTTTCTTCAGCGGGAGAATGACGACCTGATGCGGGAGGTCTTGAAGCTTAAGGAGCATTTGCCGAGCACCGCTTCGGCAGTCCTACAAGGCTCTTCCTCGTCGCGAGTTGCTCGGCCTCCCCTCCCGCGTGCTGGTAGGAGTACACGGGGTAGGAGTAGGGAAGTTGAGGAGCAGCGTGAGAGGGAAATGGAAGAGATGCGCAGCGATGTCCGGCGAGCTTACGTAACTGCTGCTGGGCTCCAGAGGGATGTCACCCGACTGCGGCATCTATTCAAGAAGGGCCCTCGCCAAGTGCGGACTGATGGCTATGATCAGGGCTGGTTGGATGCTCCCACGAGATTATCAGAGTTCGAGGAGCTTTCCTTCATCAAGGGGTGGTTGAGTGCTCTCAAAGAGCTGCAAGTCCCAAGGAACTCGATATTGTGGTATCGGCACGAGGTTTCTCCCTCTACTCTGATGCCCAATCCATTCAGGCGAGATGATCGATGGATTCCTATCGATGCTATTCCTCGGCGACTACTGGAGTTGGACACAAATGAGGTTGTTGAGGAATTCGATCCTGCCCCTGATGACGGGAGGAGAGCCAAGGTTGCTGACTACCTTGCTCGGAGGCTTCCACCTTCTTGATATTTTGTTTTTTAATAATTGTAAATGCTTTGGGCGAGCCTTTGCCGACTAAACATGTACTATTATTGTCTGTAAATATAAAAGATTAATGGAAAGTTTGAGTTTTGGGCGATTTTGCTGACTAAACGTGTTTATCCAATCTTTGTTATATTTTTGCAGCTTCACAATCTATATCTTGTCATGTGAGTGTCCGCCCAGTCCAGTATTAAGAATACCATTGTGCTCTCTTTTTACCTTTTAGGTCGTGTCGTCACACTCCCTTAGGTCTAAGAGGGGCAATTGGCGAGGACACACCTATTATTGGATGTCTTCATCCGGTCAGGATTTTGTTTAACCAAAGTAGGTTTGATGCCTAAGAATACTCTGTAGGGCTTCATATATTGCCATGGGCAATGCAAAGAGGTTTGTCGTGCTTCGTGACGATGACCTGAGGAGGGGTGTTCCCCTGCTATGTCAACCATTATACATGTGATTTGAAAAGGATGTGCAATAAGATATAATTGTTACTTTTTAGAGATTGATCAACTGAGAGATTTTTATTGGTAAATAGAGAAATAAACTGTCTTTTCTCATAATAAGTACAATAAAAGATCTAATCAATTGAACTCCTAAAAGTAGAATTTCTTGAGATTAGCTGCGTTCCATGCTCGTGGTATCTCTCTGCCCTCCATCGTTTTCAAATCATAGGCACCTTGCAGATCGTCTCTAATTATTTCATAAGGTCATTCCCAGTTTGGGCCCAGTTTACCGTCTGATGGCTTCACTGTGTTGCCCAGGACCTTTCTTAGGACATAGTCTCCAACTTCGAACTTCCTCGGATTGACCTTTTTGCTGTAGTGCTTCGCGAGCTGTTGCTGATAGCTCGCTAAAGTTCCCTGCGTTCGTCGGCCAAGTCGAGTTCAGCGAGCAGAGCCTGATCGTTCTGACCCTGCTCGAGAAGGTCGGATCTTATTGTAGGCAATCCTGCTTCTAATGGGATGACCGCTTCCATACCATATGCTAGTGAGAATGGCGTTTGACCTGTGGCTCGCCTATGAGTCGTTCTGTATGCCCATAGGACATGTGGTAGCTCGGTTGCCCACGCGCCCTTTGCTCGCTCTAACCGCTTCTTCAACCCAGCGATCACTATTTTGTTGGAAGCCTCAGCTTGTCCGTTGCTTTGAGGATAAGCTACTGAGCTGAAGTGGTGCCTGATCCCGTGCTGGTCGCAGAAGTTCTGAAAAGGGCCACTCTCGAACTGTGTTCCATTGTCAGTGATGATGGTTCTGGGGATCCCGAATCGAGTGATTATATTTCTCCATATGAACTTCATCATGTCAGCATCTCGGATGTTCGCCAGTGGTTCTGCCTCGATCCATTTGGTAAAGTAATCAGTTGCGACCAACAGGTATTTGCGATTGCCGGCAGCGGTGGGCAGTGGTCCCACGATGTCCATTCCCCACTGGGCGAAGGGCCAGGGGCTGGTCAGGGATTTCAATTCGCTGGCAGGCTGGTGGACTATGGGGGCGTGAAGCTGGCATTTCAGGCATCTGCGGACATATACTGCGGAGTCCCTTTGCATATATGGCCACCAGTAACCTTCCTTTATTGCTGGGAAGGCTAGAGACCTTCCTCCGACGTGACTCCCGCAGATTCCTTCGTGAAGCTCATGATGCACTGTCTTGACATCGCCTGGGTGGACGCATCTAAGGTAGGGGCCGGAGAAAGGTCTTTTATATAAGTCTCCTCCCGTGGATAAGTGAAAGCGAGCAGCTTTGACTCTTTCTGGTGGGCAGTCCTCTTATCCTCTGGGAGCGTTCTGTTCTTCAAATAGTCTCTCAAGGGATCCATCCAGCTTGGGGCTGGTTCCAATTGGAGTACTTGTTTCGCTTTGGTCAGCTCGCAGTTGGGGTAAATGCTCGGGCAGCTAAGGAAATCGATAGGGATTATCCTTTTAAGGGTTGAATCAACTGCCGAGCTTAAGGCTGCCCAGGCGTCAGCGTGGCTGTTTTGCCCCCTGGAAAACTGTTGGATGTTGATTTCTTCAAAGTTTGTCATTAAGTTTCTTACCAAGGAGAGGTAGGCTGCCATCCTCTCGTCCTTCGCGTTGTAGTCTCCACTTATCTGATTGGAAACTAGTTGCGAGTCTCCGAATACTTGTAAATGCTTTGCTCCTAGAATTTGCGCCCTTTGGAGACCTGCTATTAAGTCTTCGTATTCTTCTTCGTTGTTGGAGGCTGCAAATCCCAGCCTGATTCCTTGCTCGAGGACTGTATTTTCTGGAGTGATGAGAACAATTCCTACTCCTGCCCCCTTTGAGTTGGAGGCTCCATCAACAAATAGTTTCCAGCCCTCCCTTGTAGCCTGGTTGCTTTGTTCTGTTGGTTTAGGCTGGTCGAAGGGTTCTTCGCCTGTGAATTCCGCTATGAAGTCAGCAAGGATTTGACCTTTGATAGCTGTCCTTGGTTGAAATTGGATGTCAAACCGGCCGAGCTCGACTGACCATTTAGACATTCTGCCCGACAAATCCGCTTTCCTTAGGACATCCTTGAGGGGGTGTGATGTAAGGACAATGATCGTGTGAGCTTCGAAGTAATGCTTCAGTTTCCTCGAGGACATTACCAGGGCGAATGCGAGCTTTTCCAATGGCAAGTAGCGTTGTTTGGCGTCTAGTAAGGTTTTTCTCGCGTAATAGACTGGATGTTGGATCCCTGTAACTTCACATATTAGCGCTGAGCTGATAGTATGGCTGGATACAGAGAGGTAGAGGTACAAATGGTCCATTTGTTGTGGTATGACAAGCAGTGGTGGGGAGCTTAGGTAGGATTTGAGCTCGCCTAATGCTTGCGAGCAACCTGGGGTCCATTCTACCGTTTTGCTGCCTTTTAAGAGTTGGAAGAAGGGCTTGCATTTCTCAGAGGATTTAGAAATGAAACGATTTAGAGCAGCGAGCATTCCAGTGAGCTTCTGTACATCGCGGATTGTGCGAGGAGGTTGCACCCGTTTAATTGCATCAATCTGGTCCGGATTTGCCTCTATGCCACGCTTGCTGACCAAATACCCAAGGAACTTTCCTGACTGGACACCGAAGGAACACTTGCTCGCGTTGAGTTTCATTCGGTATTTCCTGAGGATTTCGAAGGTACTTGCCAGGTCCGAAAGGTGGTTTTCTTTCTCCTTGCTCTTGACGAGCATGTCGTCGATGTAGACCTCCATCGTGTCTCCCATCTGATTCTTGAACATTTTAGTAACCAGCTGCTGATAAGTTACCCCTGCATTTTTTAGCCCAAAAGGCATGACCTTGTAACAGTATAAACCAACCGTCATGATAAACGCCGTTTTATCCTGATCTGGTGCATACAGGGGAATCTGGTGATAGCCTGAGTATGCGTCCAGGAAAGTCATTCGCTCGTGAGCTGCAGTGGCGTCTACTAGTTGGTCTATTTTCGGAAGAGGGAAGCTATCCTTGGGGCAGGCTTTGTTGAGGTCAGTGAAGTCTATGCAAACTCTCCACTTCCCGTTGCTTTTTGGAACTACCACTGGGTTGGATAACCATTTGGGGAATTGTACTTCCCGTATGGATCCTGCATCCAGCAGTTTTTCGACTTCTTGCTATATTGCTTTGGCTTTCTCGGGAGCAGTTCGTCGTGCCTTCTGTGCTATTGGCTTGAATGTGGGATTGACGTGCAACCGATGGCAGACCATATTGGGATCGATTCCAGGCAGCTCATAGGGTTCCCAAGCGAAAACATCTATGTTGCTTCTGAGTAAGGTTAACAAATCCTTTCGCTCTTGGTCAGTGAGTGAGGCCCCGATCAGGAAGACTCTGTTGTTGTCGCCTTCTCTAGCAATTACTTCTACCAGGTCCTCTACAACACGCTCGGAAGGGAGGAGCCTGGTCTCTTCCACTCTGGGCCTTCCATATTTTAATTGCTATTTGGAAGGGATTGCACCTTCCTCCACTTTCTTGCTGGTTTGAACGTCTTTTTTCTCTGGCCTTGGTCGGATGGCCGCTATGAAGCACTTTCGCGCCATCACCTGGTCGCCATGTATCTCCATTACTCCCCGCTCGGTGACATATTTGAGCTTCTGGTGGCAGGTCGAGGAGACTGCCCTCATTGTATGAAGCCATCCCCTGCCGAGGATGGCTTGGTACGGTGAATCGATGTCGACCACCAAGAATTCGATCATTTTCGAAACATTTCCAGCGAGCACTGGTAGTACTATCTTGCCCAGAGGCATGGTCATTTTTCCAGCTAAGCCGACCAGAGGAACAGTGGTTCCCTTCAGGTCGGCGATGTTCAACTTTAATTTCCTGAACAGGTCGATGTACATTACTTCGGATGAGCTTCCTTGATCGACGAGCAGCCTGTCGATATCAAAGTTGGCTATCCTGAGTGTAATGACTAAGGCATCGTGATGTGGGGTCCTCACTCCCACAAGATCTTCATCCGTGAAAACAATATGCTTGTTGTAGTTGATGTCCTCTACTCGACGGCGTTTTCCTGCCTGTGATTTCGCTGGATCAATTTGAAAAGCTTGCATTACTGCTGTCAGCTTCTTTACCTCCATCCGAGCTGAGTTGCCCTGGATTTTCTTAACATCGGATACTCCATGGATTACTGCGAATTCATGTCCGGTGTCGTCTTCTAATACGTTGTCGGGTTTTGCCTCCTTGTGGGCAGTCACTCTCTCTACCTTCCTTTCCACAAAGTCATTCAAATGTCCGGATTGGGCCAACTCCTCGAGGTGGGACTTAAGAGCCTTGCAGTGCTCAGTCTTATGTCCTCCCTCTTTGTGGAAGGTGCATCTCAGCGCATTGTTTCTTTTCGATGGGTCTCCTCCCATTTTCCGGGGCCATTTGATGAACGGCTCATCCTTGATCTTAGCAAGAATTTCGTAAATTGGTTCTTTGAAGACGGTGTTGACCTCTTGGAATGACTTTGCAACATTAGGGCTCCCTCCGTTCTTGGGACCATTCTTGCTCCCATTCTTTCCTCCTTTTTTCTGGTTATCAACTTTCTCACTTCCCTTCGTGGCGAGCTTGGCTCGACCGTTTTCACCTACATTAAGGCGGGTGACATCTTCCACCTTTGCGTATTTCTCAATCCGGGCCATCAGGTCATCAATGGTGGTTGCTTCCTTCATTGTCAAGGACTGGTAAAGGAGGGAAGAGCTAGGTAGCCCAATTTTGAATGAAGCCACTGCCACCTCTTTTGCGCAGTCCTCGACTTCGTTGAATAACTCCCAGTACCTCTTTGCGTAGTCTCGAAGTGTCTCCTGAGGAGTTTTCTTCATCGTCAATAGAGCATCCATCCTTTTGGGATGGGAGCTGCTGGTGATGAACCGGGCCGTAAAGAGCTCGGCCAGGGATTTGAAATTTCTGATGGATCGGTGAGGGAGTTTCTCGAACCATTTCTGAGCCATGTCATGAAGGCTCGAGGGGAAAATACGGCACATCAGCGCATCTCGGTGATTCCAGAAGGTCATAGCCTGCCGGTACTGCCTGACATGATCAATGGGATCAGTCTTCCCGTCATAAATCTTGAACCTTGGAATAGCAAACTTTTTTTGAGCTTCTTCTTCTTCAATTTCCCTTGTGAAGGGCCATTTCATCTGGGTCTTGAGGGCTCTCCTGGCGAGTTCTCTGGTTGACCTGGTGCCGCGGTGAGCTGGATGTTGGTCCATTTCTCTGCGGACAAGGTTCCGTATGTTATCGTCGCTGCGAGCAGGGCTCTGATAGCGGCGAGCTTTTCTTAGTTGCTCGCGGAGGTCGTCGTCTGAGTCGCCACCTTCGAACCCTTGATATTGCCGCCTAGGGCTCCTTCCTCGGCTGCGAGATTTGCTCGCCTGAGGGCTAGGAGTGCGATAGGGGCGTCTCCTGGTATTAGGACGTAGCTCTTTTTCCAGTTTTTCCAGTCTTCTTTTCAGGCGAGCATTCTCAGCCTCATACCTGCGATAAGACTCCCTCTGCTCGTGGAGCCTTGCTTCGTACGCATCGATCAATCTGGATATCTGAGTGGACCTTGCTGGTCCTTGATTTTCTTCTGAGGCTGGCCTTTCTAAGCGAGCCCCTTGATCGGAACGTCGGACTTCAGACCTAATCCTGCGAGGAGCGGGTGGCTCCTGAATGTCTCCTGCTTGAGGAGCGTTGCTGCTGTGACCAGACATTTTAGATTTTTTTCTCGGTGTGGGCTCTTCTCAAGGAAAGATAAACGTTTCCCACAGACGGCGCCAATTGTGGTGACAATTATTATGCAACACAAATAAATATGAAAGAGGCAGCAACCAAGAAAATACAAAAAAAAAGCCAATCACACAACAACGGGAGTACGTGGTTCAGCAAAGAAGTGCCTACGTCCACGGTGGTTCAGTCAGTGTTATTTCTCTATATTCTCAAGAATAAGTACAGAGAAGACAACTTGTCCTTTGCCTCGGACTTAGGGTTTAATTTATACATGTGTATGTTGGAGTAGTGGGGGTGATAGGTTCCTTCTTATTAGCCATCTCCCCTACATGGGATCGTGCTCCCTTCCAACTTCTCTTCATGGGATCGTGGGGTAATCGGATGAGTACAAGAGGTGACGGGCCTGGGCTTTGGGCCCGTTAAGGAGGGGCTACTCGTCCAGGCCTTATGGTGCTAAATTCAGGGTACCCACAGCAGATATCCTATAAATCCTTAGATGTGATTTAGGTATGTATTATTTATCAATGTGAGGAAATACTTTGGGTATAGTATCATGCGTATATGAATGCATGATTATGATTCTTTGAGAGAATCTTTGGGATAATTGGTCATCGTTAGATGTGATTGGAAATTATGGCTATATATATATATATATATATATATATATTCGAGGAGGAATATATTGTATATATATGCTATGTGATTAAATTATATATATCATATGATAAAAATAAATATATATCTGTATGTGATGATATGTATGCATTTAGATTGGCTATTTTCCACGGGCTTTCCTTTGGTATAGGTTTGGAACAGCCAGGTTATATATTACTCTAGTGCGATCGAGGGAGTTTGCGCGATGTGGGTGAATCCCCTGGCTCAAGGAGCAGGGAGAGTATTGTCCCCAGCTCATTTACGTCCCGCGTTCGAGTGCGATTTATGTGATTTCCCACTCGCAGGGAGGACTTGACCGCCTCCATCGTTGTGTAGTTTACCAGGACTCTTGAGGATTCCGGCTGGTACCGTGGTATGTGAGCAAACCCGGATTTTTTGGATCGGCACTATGAGAGTGCATCCTCGAGTTATAGCTCGGTGGGATAGTTTGTATGCATGTGTGCATGGTATATTACTTGTGTATGAGAACAATGTAATATAAATCTCTAATGAGATTAAAGAGATAAAAATGAGTACAGAATACACCTCAGTCCGGGAGATAGATCCGGATGTGTATTATAAAGATGAAAATAAAGTAAACCTCAGTCCAGGAGATATTATCTGGATGTATATTGTAAGACGTATTTAAAAAAATGTATATAATATGCATATTAAAATATAAGCATGTACTTATATATTAGTTTTGTACTACCGGCCTAATGGATCTCTACCATTAACCCTGCCAAGTAGTAGTGTATCGGGGTGGTTCCTTATTTGGATTTCTCTTCGCGAGACACCCCACGCACGAACTTAAAGCAGTGTTGAGAATGGAGAGAATTTTAGCCCTTAGTGCTAGATTCCTTGTAGACGGGTACTAGATTAGTTAGGTGGGGTAGATTAACTAGAATGTCCTAGATAAGTTCGTTAGGTGTGCACTAGTAGGAGAGAGGTCAGGGGTATCTCATGGGAGTGCGATACCAATTTAAATATGAGATAAAATCTTTCTAAAAAAAAAGCATTTATGGACTTGCAAAATATTTTCACAACTCGGGCTCTGACCCGTTTATCTACTTTTCCTTTCTTGTATATATATATATATATATATATATATATATATTATTGGTGTCCAGACACAGGGACGTCTGGATGATACTTCTTTCGAGTCAGACGTCAGCTGCAACAGCTGTGGATGCATGCAGGTTCTTAATGGACGATTCCATTCTTGTACTCTAGATAGGAGGTACTGTGTAAACATTAGGGTTAATAACGCAACAACATTTATTTATTCGTTTATCGCCTTTTAGTGCGGCATTCGATATGGTCGTATATTTTGACCAAGTGTTCGGTTATTTTATTTCATTTCAGTTTCATTTACGCAAACTGTGTGAATGTTTTATTTGTAGTTGTTTAAAAAGAGTAGTTAAGTAAAATTTTGACGCCAGCCTAATAGGTTATTAGTAATTAAAATGGATTTTTGACAGTGATGCTAAGAATGATCCATATGAGACTCCTGTTTTAATTTGATATAGGAGTGATCGCCCGGTATTTTATTAGGCGGAGTGTCACATCGAACAACACAAGGTAATGGAAAGATAGACATGAAGTAGGTAAACAAACTAGATAGTCAAATCTGAATTAGTGTCAACCTCCCCTCTTTGAAAGAAAGAAATTATTCCACACCCTCTAGCCTCCTTCTCATTCTCTACAACACCATCTCCCAAATCGCTCTAGACTTAAACTTCGCTCCAAGAGAAAGCCCAAGAAAAGATGAGGGTAAAGAGCCAAGCCCGTAGCCAAGGGTATCCAAAAGTCCTCCACATTAATCTCTCCCACAATCGGAATCAATTCAAAATTTTCAATATTTATGCAAAGACAAGACACCTCCTCAAAGCAAATAAGAATTAACTCCAACGCACGAACCTCGCCCCAATCCGCATCGTAGAAAACCATCGTATCATTTGCAAATAGGAGATGAGAAATCGTAATCATATTCGTACTTAGCGGCCCGAGCACGAAACCACTGATCCTTATTATATTAACCACTCGACCCATCATTTGGCTTAAAGCTTCCATAACCATGATTAAAAGAGGGGATAGAGGGTCTCCCTGTCGCAGGCCACGAGAACTGGGAAAGAAGCCCTCTAAAACCCCATTAATTAGAACAGAGAACCTGACCATAGCTATGCACCTCCTCGTCCATCGACATCACCGCACACTGATCCCCATCCTCCTCAAAAGGTAAAGAAGGAAATTCCAATTGACATGATCATACGCCTTCTCGATGTCGAGTTTACATGCAATCCCTAGGACCCCACTTTTGATTTTAGATTCATTGGCAACCAAAACTGCATCTAGAATATGTCTACCTCCAATGAAAGCATTTTGAAACTCGAAAATGAGAGAATCAATGATATTGCTGATCCTGACCAATAACGCTTTGGCGAGGAGCTTATACATGCTCCCAATCAAACTGATGGGTTTAAAATCCGTAATATCAATCGAATCCCTCTGCTTGGAGATCAATGTAACAAAATTCGAATTGAGACTCCTAGGAAAGTAACTTCTATCATGAAATTCAACAAAGAAGTCCATCTTATCTCTCCTAACAACGGGCCAACAATGCTGAAAGAAGGCCATCAAAAATCGTCAGGACCAGGCGCCTTATCCCCACTCATCAAATAAAGAACCTGTGTCACTTCCTCTACAATGAATTGGACCTCAATCCTCTCGGCCTCGGCCCCCAAAATGCACCCTAACTCGGCCCCATCAAGGGAAGGACGTCACTCCTCCTCCTCTCGAAACAGATCCTCGTAGAATTGATAAATGACCCCTCTTACCTCTCTATCTTCAAACTCCACCCCTACTATAATTTTACTGATGTGGTTACCTCTTCGATGTGAATTAGCCACTTTGTGAAATAACTTAGTGTTCATATCATCCTCTTTTAACCACAAAACCACGGATTTCAACCTCCACCTAATTTTTTTTCTGAATAATCTTCTCCCAATCTCCCCTTTCCTTTCCTCCATAACTCATTTCTCTTCCTCAGAAGATCGATCCTCCCTTCCTTCTCGTCCAACCACCTGACCTCGTCCGTATATCTCGATGTAGTCACCATTATATTACCGAATACCTCTCTATTCAACCATTTTAAATCATCCTTGAGTAACCCCAATTTGGAGGCCAATCTAAAACTATCATTACCCTCTACCTCATAACTTAACCACCAATCCTTAACTTTATCCACGAGTTCAGTCTCCTTAAGCACATATTCTCGAATCTGAAAGGGATCCTGCCTTCCTTCCAGCCCCCACACTCTAATAAAATAGGGTAATTATCCTACATAATCCTAGGCAAGCAAGACTAAATTACCCTAGGAAAGTGTTCCTCCTAACCCTCAGAAATAAGAAAGAGATCTAAACCAAACATGGATAGGCTCACTCTAAAGATGGACCACATGTAAATACCACCTTCCAGTGGTAAATCCATCAACTCCACCTCATCAATAAAATCTGAGAAAACCCTCCTAAACCTATCGGTTCGGCCTCCTCCATTTTTTTGCGATGCGAGTGGCACTATGTTAAAATCCCCCCCTCCCCAATACACACAGGGACATCCAAAAACCCTACTAACATCTTCCATCTCCTCCCACAATTCCTATCTACCAGAGTCATCCACCAGACCTTAAATCCCCGATAAACATAAAGAAAACCCATGTTTCATGTTCCTGAACAAACAAGACAAAGACCAAACCCCCACCACACTACCCAATAACTCAATCACTCTGGAATCCCGCATAATCAACACCCCTCCCAAAGCAGCCACTGCTGCCAAACTAATCCATTTAACCATCCTCTCTCCCTATATAGAACTAGCAATCCCGTCATCCACTATACACAATTTTGACTCTTGCAGACACACCTTGCAATAGCCCCACTAATAATGCCCCATTTATCAAGAACATTCAACGCCCTCACATTCTAAGAAACTATCCTTAATCTCATTAAAATGTCTTAAACACTGATAACCCCTTACCTCCATTTTACCCCCGCCTAAAACCTCCTAACCTTTCAAATAATTTTATCGCCTCACTCTCTCTACCCTCAATTTCTACCCCTGCATCCTTACTAATGCCTTCTAACATAGTCTCCATCCACCCCTCAAGGTCCTCAACCCACCCCTCTCGCTCTCACGCCCCGAAGTCTCTCTCCTGACAAGGGATCTCAATATCCACCCAAGTTTGGAATCATTTAAAATTGTGAAATTGAAACCATCAATCATCTCTCCCACCTTACACGGTTCCTCCATGTCAAAAACGGGGTAGCCCCCCGCTTGATGGATAGAAGTACTTTCACTTGCTGACACTATATCCACATTATTAGAAACTAGAACCCCTGACAGCAACTTGCCCTCATTACAAGCTAAACCACGGCTCGTAAGGACACAATGGTTTCTCCCTTTTTCTTACCTGTAGACGTCCCTTTTTTACCATTTTTTCCTGAATTAATGAAGGTCTTAAGGTTTTTAGAGGCATATAACAAATAGTTCCTCGAATATTTTTTAATACACATTTAGTCTAAGCTTTTTTATTTTGCTCCAAAAAGTCATTCACCATGTCGTTGGTGCGGCCTTTAAAGATAAGAGAATGAAGAACTTCTTAATACAAAATAAAACGTTTGGACTAAATGTGTATTAAAAAATATTTAAAAATTTATTTTATATTTAATCCAAGTTTTTATCTCCCATGAAGGAATTCCCATAACTCACAACTTTTCGCTACCCAACACTGGCCCTAGTAGAAGATTAGAATTACATCCAACGACATTGTCAGCCATAAAAGACTTCCGACAAAAAACCTTAAGTAAAATCTGACTCAAGACTTCACCACATCACACCATTTAAAAGGACTGAAGTGCACTTCTTTATTAAAGCCAGAAAACATCTTATGAGCCTGAAGCCGGTCAAACCCTGAATAGCTCCCCTTTAACATATTGGAGCTTAGCAAGACTCCCAAGTCCCGCCTGATCACCAAGTCCCATGCACTCAACATGACTACTTTTTAAAATCCTCCATGCATCCGCGTTTTTCTCCACATATTTCTTCCCACCGACATATTCCAACTAACATCTCCCTCCATTTCTGTCGGGAACCCAATGATGAGAAGTGACACTGAATAGCCCTCCTCCTCGACGACCACCAAGTCTTCTTCTGCTGATGCCCCATCCGCCTTCACCTCCATGATAACCCCCGGTTCGAGAGCGCAAGAGGATGTCCTAACGTCAACGACAGAAGTTGACTTTACCCTCCCGTCACTAGAGCCCTGAGCAAAACACTCCTTCTAAACTGCCTTCGTCCAACCAGTCTTTTTTACTTTAACTCCGGTGTGCTCAACTCCTAACTCTGGTGGACATAATTTATCATCTTCACCCACTGTATTAGCTCTACTAATGTGCATTAGAAAAGCCTGTAAGTCATCACACGGTGGCGACATATATTCGAAAAGCAGCCTAACTACTTTTCTGGCCGCTCGCTACTGGTCGTGTGAGAAGACTCACGGTGGTTTGATTTCCTCTGGACTGAGTAACCTTGTTTACATCCTTCTGAGTAACCAAGTGAGCTTTATTACCATTGGGGACATTCTTAGTTTCCTATCGTTGAACCTGTTGTACCTTAGCCATAACTCCACCTTCTTCATAAAAGCATGTAGCATATGTTTCAACCAAAATGGGTAAAACAAAGTCCCACCCGCATGCTTTCACAGAAACTTTGTTCGGCACACTATCGCTCCACTTGACTTGAATCTGATCCCATCTCAGATCTTCCCCCATGTGGGTATCCTCGTCTATATTCAAATATAACCCCCACATTTATGCCCGAAAGCTTGAAACACTTCCACTCCCCATAGATATAACGGGAGGCCCGTTACCTTAATCCAACGACTTGACGGTCGCCGGTAATTTTTAGTGCAGCCCCCCACACGAGGCCACTTATCCAAAAAAAAAAGAGGGGGCCCGTGCACTGACCAATCAGACATCTTTAGATTTCACCCCGCTTCCTTCTCGGATGCAAAAAAAAAAAACGATTATAAAGACGTGTCCATGTAGTGAACCACCACCCCACCAACCGGTCTCCAGTGTTCATTAACCCATTACTTCATTCTCTCGATCGATGGTGGTAACTTCATGGAGGATGTCACGTGGTTAGAAAGTGGACTACTAAAAAGCATAAATTTGTAGTCCACTTTCTAACCTAACCTTTCTTCTCCCATGGTCTCGTTGTAACAACTGCGTCAAAAGTGTTATTCTCTACGGTGATTGATGGAGGCTTTGGGTGATTATGAGACTTAATACAATTTAAAAAATACAAGGAAGGACAGCGGAACAAAACTTTGGAAATAGTATTAAATCCCAAAAAAACTATATAATAATGTATTACATTATAGGTATTCGGAGGAAGATGAACAATTAGGACCCTGCCCCGCTAGGCTTGAGGGGGTGACTGTGGCTGATTCCCATAGGGCATTGCTCAACTAAACCTCTTTTGGATCATTCTTCCTATTTAAGCTAGTAATTGATTTTATAGTGATGGATGATGACCTTTCATTAAGCTTTGAATGGTTTGGTTATATATCTCGTACATGATAACTTCCCAGATGTTTGGTTCACACCTTTGTATTGATTGTTGAAGTTGGACAAGAGCACTATGCCTTTGATAAGGTTTGCCACAAAGACACCAAGGCTCGTTGTTCTTTATTGAGGGTTCTACATAGCTTTTGAGTATTGGGGTACGATAGCTAAGGGTAATAATAAGCCTCTTTTCTGAGCTCGTCTTGGAGTGCCAAGATTTTTTTAAGGAGCATTAACTTATAAATCATACATTGTGTCATCAGCACACATTGGTTTAAAAAATTTAATCTAATTAAGAGTTTAAGTATAAGGGTAAAGGATTTTGCACACTTATGGGATAATAGATAAAGGTCAAAATAGTGAATTATAGTATATAAGTAAAATTGACAACGGAACCTAGTGTCAACATTTGTCGCTTCTCCAGAACGCCACATGGACAATTTCAATTAAAGTTTTTTATTTAACCGATGGAGTTAGCCACTTCCAATTGTCAACATAAAATACCCCCCAAAACTCTTCGTCTTCCCAAGTAAACCTAACGACCTATATTCTAACTCTTCCCCTCCCCTATCACATTCTCTCTCTTTATATCACTTCATGTTTCAAATGTTACTCTCTCGTGATCAATGGCATATCATTACTTTCATTTCACTTATCCCTCTATTTTTTGATACGTGGTAATATCACTTCAAAAGTCATTTTCCACCCCTTCATATTCTTATTTAATTTTTATAATCTTCCTGTAAGGATAACTCCTTCCCCTTCTTCACATTTCCTGAGATTAGAACTCTAACTCTCTCATCAGTTTCAGCCATACAATGGGTCAACAGAAGAGCCTCAACCATAGTTGTCAAAATTGTCCAATTCGCGATTCGAATTGGACGATTCGATTCGATTCCATGCAAAAACGATTCGAATCAACCTTAGAATCGTAAAGGGGCAAAAAATCGTACAATTCGATTCATAATCGAGAATCGTACGCTGAACCGATTCAAGAAATGTGCTCTTTTAACTACACGTGTTCAGCACACGTTTTTTTTAAAAGCTCATTTAAAGAACAAAACATACCTTATGAAGTTACGGCCAAACAAACCCTATTTCAGTCTACGGCTACTTCTCTTCTCAGTCGAAGGTAAGTTGGTTGTTTTTTGTTGTTTATTTGATTTTTTTGTTGGTGTTTCTCTCATACGAGCCCTTACGGCTGCTCTTTCTCTCAAACGAGCCCTTACGAATGCTTTTTTTTTCCTATAAACCATACGAGACAACGTTTTTTGTTTTTCTCTTATAAAACCATACTTTTTTTTTTGTTTTTTTAGTTATTTTGTTGTTTTTAACTTATAAAACCATACTAGGGCTTTTTTTGTTATAAAATTATACGTAATTTATGTTTGTTTTTTTTTAGTTTTTAGTTATAAAAACATATTTTTTTTAGTTATATAAAACCTATTTTTAGTTACAAAACCATATATAAAATCTATTTTTTTTAGTAATAAAACCATATTTTTTTTAGTTAACCATATATAAAACGTGTTTTTAATTATAAAACCATTTTTTAGTTATAAAATCATATAAAAAACCATATTTTTTTAGTTATAAAACCATATTTTTTTAGTTAACCATATATAAAACTCATTTTTAGTTACAAAACCTATTTTTTTATTTATAAAGCAATATTTTTTTTAGTTATAAAACCATATATTAAACCTGTTTTTAGTTTTAAAAACTATTTTTTTAGTTATAAAACCATATATTTTTTTAGCTATATTTGTTGTATTTGCATAAATCATATGTATTTGCTTAAATTTTTTAGTTATTGTTTGAGTTGTTTATTAAATAAATTGATATTGATTTGTAGGTTATTTGATCTTTGAAAATCAAGATGGTAAAGTCAAAGGACAAGAAAGAAGCCGATCCAACTTGGACTCATTGCACCAAGGTGAATGAGAACAATAGAATGCAATTGACATGTAACTATTGTGGAGCAATAAAATGGGGAGGATTTTTCTGAATGAAACAACATTTTGTCGGGACTCATAGCGATACTAGTATGTGTGAACAATGTCCCGAGGCCGTTAGATTATTTTTTCAAGAGTATTTGTGTCAAAATGCTACTTCCACGGTTAGTAACAATCAAAGTCAAGAAAATGTTGAAGATGATTGCTTTCAAGGGGGGAACGATGATGAGGAAGGTTCGACGGGGAAGGTGAAAGGGGGAATGGATAGGTTTGTTATTAGGGGGGTGGGGGAGAGGGTAAACAACAAGCCATAAATCAAATGCTAAAGGATAGGGAGCCGGTGTGTAAGGATATATTGAGGTTTTTCTATAATAATGCTCTATCATTCAATATTGTGAAGTGTCCACTTTTTTAAAAAATGTTGGTGTCGGTTGGAGACTATGCCAAGGGATTAAAGTGTAAGACCCCGTAATTTTGAGGATTTAGTATTTAATTATTTTTGGGAGAAATAAAAATATTTAAATTGGAGAAACTTAAATTATGATTTGGAGAATTTATTTAAGTGGGAAGAATTATTTATATAGGGCGACTTTAAGTTTAAATTGTTCGATATTTCGTGTGTCGAATTTTGAGGCCAAAATTTGAGAATGTTATAAAGTATTTCGGATGACAATTCTGAGTGCGTGGTTGAGTCCGGATGGGTTGAGATAGTAAAAAAAATTACTCGGGGGTAATAATCGGGTCTCAGGGCATTTTTGGGCATAGCCGGGCCCACACGGGGTGAGTTGGACCATTTTAATTAGGCCTATGTGGCCAAAAACGGGATTAGGAGTTTAAACCTAATTGGGAAAGTGTTTAACGGCAGTTAAAACAAATTCTAAACCTAGGGATTGAGAGGAAATTTGGAGAAAGTAAATCAAGAGTCAATTGGGGATTTTTGGAGCCAAATTAAGGGACAAAAGTGAGTGTTCTTCATCAACACCTTAACTACAACGGATCAGACACTACGAATGATTCCAGGCAAGTGGTTAACTGTTATGATTCTAAATTGGTGATAATCAATTCATATTTTTGTGATGTGTAAACCAAAATCCGTTTTGGGGATAAATGGGTATTCGGGTGAAATCGGTATTTGGGAATTGGTATATCTTGATGAGATTTGGGATGATATTAGTAGGTTTCATGATTCTATAGTTTAGGAATGTGAACCGTATGATTAAATCCAGCATGAATGGTCATTTAAATTCTGATATTAGAGATGTAAAGTGTTTGGGTGTTTGAAACCCGAGTAAAACCCGAATCTGTAAAATGTTAAGATTTGTGGAAATTAGTTATTGAACTAAGGCTTCTAGGTTGAGTTGAACCCGTTTTCATATGTTAATATGGTGGATTATGATCGGATATCTTTATGGGAGAAAGTAGAAGCTTGGATGGGTTAACAATGGCTGAACAGCAAGCCGGAGAAGAAAGGGACCTAGTCGATCGATCGATCGACCCATGGGATCGATCGATCGATGGTCCCAGAATTCTAGCAGGTCCGCCAATTTTATATGAAAAGGGGAAATTAATTTAAATTTTTCTCTTACTTTTTATTTAGTGATAAATTCATATGTATCACATATTCCTCAGCAATTATAAGGTGATATAATTGGGTTTAGGAGGGTGATAATTGTATGCCATGAGATGAATAAATTTCGGAAAATAATTTGTGAGTATTGATTTTGGACCGAGGGAAAATATTCGGGTATTTTAGTTGAGTGGCACTGCATTATTAAAGGAATTGAGGTGTAATTAATTAGTTATGGGGCGAAATATAGAATCGGGTATTAACGATGGTACGGACCAAGTGAGCGAGTCCGGGTATAATGGTTGGGCAACACCAAGTGTTAAATTAATTAATGTGTAAATTAATTAAATTAGAGTCGGACCATAGACTCAGATTGGTATTAATTAATTAATGTGTAAATTAATTAAATTAAAGTTAGACCATAGACTCGGATTGGTATTAATTAATTAATGTGTAAATTAATTACATTAGAGTCGGACCGTAGACTCGGATTGGTATTAATTAATTAATGTGTAAATTAATTAAATTAGAGTCGGACCATAGACTCGAATTGGTATTAATTAATTAATTTGTAAATTAATTAAATTAGAGTCGAATTAGATACTCGGATTGGTAATAATTAATTAATGAGAAATTAATTAAATTAGAGTCGGACTGTAGACTCGGGAAAGTGATAAATTTATTAATGTGTTAATTAATTAAATTAGAGTCAGATCATAGACTCGGGAAGGTAATGAAATTTATTGATGAGAAATTAATTAATTTAGAGTCGGACCATAGACTCAGGAATATACAGGCTAGTGCTACGAGTTTTTAGTACACGGTAAAGCCGGGATTGATATTATATATATATATATATATATATATATATATATATATATACGGTGTGGTGATAGTATATATATGTGTGTGTACTTTATGTGTGCTATTAAATATCAGGGACTAGATATTTATTTAAGTTATATACTCTAGTGCTATCAAGCGAGGTTGCGCAATGTGGGTGAATCCCCAAGCTTGAGGAGTAGGGTGAGTATATCCCGAGGTCATAGCGTCCGGTATATAGGTGAGGGGTTTATCTCACTTTTAGGGAAGGAATATGATCGTCTCCACTACGTTTATATTTTGGGCGAAGTTGGTGAGCGATTCCAACTTGGGTAACTAGGTTATGTGAGCACACCTAGTGAGATAGTACTTTAGAGGGAATCACCCGGAGAGGGTATACTCGAAGGGATGGATATACATATGATATATGTGTGGATGTTGTAGTAAAGATACGTATATAATGGTAGTAGATATTATATGCGGGTAATAATACAGTGTGCGATGTATTTGTTTATATAACTTGTGACACAGTTATATGATATTATTTAAAAGAAATTAATTAAGTGAATTGGTGAGATCACTTATAACCCAAGGATAATAATACCCGATTTAGAGTAGAAAGGTAAGGGAGGATTACAAGGACTAGTTGGACGTGGTAGTACAACTAGGTGGGGGTAAAGGTAATCGTTAGGTGTTCACATTAGTGGATGGGTGAGTATGTCCTCAAGGGAGTGCAACACTAACTTAAATATGAAGCGCATTCATATATTTGTAATTACTGCAGGTAATTCACTTGATAAATATTTTTAAAATGTTTTGGGTTCCAACCCTTGGTATAAAACAATTTTCAAAACCTTTTAGGTGTACAGCCACAGGGACGCCAGGATTGAGATTCTATTCCAAGGACACAGAGCTACGACATATGTGGATGCTAGCAGGATCTTGGGTTAAACGCCTTATTCATTCCTTCCTATAGTAGGAATCATTTATCCATTTCAGTTTTATTTAGGGCTTGTCGCCCAGACTTTTCAGTACAATTTTTAGATTTATTTATTCAGGTGTTGGATGTTTGTATTGGACTATTTACATAGGTGGCCGATGGTTTATTTGGCATGTCATTTTATTATTTGTTCAGTTGATTTAATTCAGTTGTGTGAATGGGTTATATTTATTTTCGCATGTACTGTTTGGTTTAATTAATAAGATAAAATTTGACGCCAGCTTTTTGGAATACTAGGTGGTTAGTAAGTTTTAAAAAGATTTTCTACAGTGATGCTAAGGATGAACCAACTGGGATTCTTGTTTTAATTTGGTATAGGACTGATCACCCGGTATTTTATTAGGCGGGGTGTCACATAAAGCCCCCTAGCTATCATGAAGCTAGGGTCATGTATTTGAAAAAGGAAGTGGAAAGTGTTCATACCTTATTGGAAAGGAATAAAAAGGTATGGAAAAAAACGGGGTGCACTATAATGTCAGATGGGTGGAGCGATGGAAAATCAAGATCGCTCACTAACTTTTTAGTCAATAGCCCGAGCGGGGCGGTTTTTCTTAAATACGTGGACACCTCCTCAATAATGAAGGACGCGGTTAGATTGTTTGAGTTGCTTGATAGTATGGTAGAAGAGATTGGGAAAGAAAAGGTTATGCAAGTGGCGACGGACAATGCATCGGCGTATGTAGCTGTGGGGAGGTTATTAGAAGAGAAAAGAAATAATTTATTTTGTAACCCGTGTACCGTCCATTTGATTGATTTGATGCTTACCGATATTGGTAGCTTGCCTATATTTCAAAACTTAATTACAAAGGCAAGAGAAGATACCGTGTATATTTATAGGCATACATGGGTGATTGATTTGTTTAGAAGATTTTCAAATAAGAGGGGACGTACTAGAGCGGGAGCAACTAGATTTGCCACTTCCTTTCTCACATTGAAGAGTTTTAGAAAAAATAAAGGGGCATTGAGGCGTATGTTTACGTCGATCGATTAGATGAATGGAACTTTTGTTAATAAGGTTGATGCGAAGAAAGTGGAGGGTATCATTTTAGGTGACACAAATTTCTAGAAAGCAATTAAATATTGTTTGAAAAGTGTACATCCACTTTACAAAGTTTTGAGGCTTGTTGATGGAGATGCAAAACCGAAAATGGGTTACGTATATGAGGCTATGAATCGGGCGAAGGAGCAAATTGTGATTAATTATTATCATGTAGAAGGAGATATATGAAGATTTGGAAAATAATTGATACGAGGTGGGATCTTCAACTACATAGGCCACTTCATGCCGCGGGATACTATTTGAACACAAGGTAACATGATTTATATTAAATTCTTTACTTAAAATTCCACTATATTCTAATTTATATTATATAAAGAACTAAAATATAATTTTTATTTATATTTAAAGATTCCACTTCAGTGATGACTTTAAGGCCGATAGAGAGGTGAAGTGTTGTTTGTATGACACTATAGAGAAGATGTGTTCGGACACCGATACAATTATCACCCTACAAGAGAAAACGGATAAGTTTAAAACGTGTGCGGGATTGTTTGGTAGAAGTTCGGAAACGCTAACGAGAGATAAAAAATAACCATGTGAGTTTATATATTGCTGATTTTTTTATGTTAATCAATTTATATGTTGCTGAATTTTTATAATCTTTTGTTTATGTAGCCAATTGGTGAGAAAGTTTTGGTGAAGATGTACCGGAGCTTCAAAAGATTGTTATACGAGTTCTTCGTCTCACATGTAGTGCGACAGGTTGTGAGAGAAATTAGAGCACATTTGATCATGTGCATTCCAAGAAAAGAAATCATTTGGAGCAACAAAGGTTGAATGCTCTTATTTTCGTGAAGTATAATATTCAACTTGAAATGAGACGAGAGAAAATGAGAGAATGTGGTGACTTCAACCTGATCTGTCTATCCGATATGGAGGACGATGATGAGTTGATCACTGAGAGGGATATAGAATAACCGTGTCTTCCCACTGACCATTTATGGTTGGATGTTCACGAATTCTTCCAAGATGAAGGGCCTAACAAAAAGAGGAAGTGAGGTGAAAATATGTTGAATTATTATAATTATTGTTTATTTGTTACTAATATATATATATATATATATATATTCTAATCTTATTGTTAATATATATCAAAATTATTTTGTGTTATATAAGGCCAAGGAATTTAAATGCCAAGGGAAAAGGCAAACAAGTGGCATATGATGATATTGAAATTCTTGATGATGAGGAGGACGATGATGAAGATGAAGAGGAAGAGGAAGAGGGGGGAGATCGAATTGTCATAGAGGAGGAGGAGGAGGAGGATGACAATGATGGTGATTTGGGCCTTGATGATGATGATGAATGAAGAATAATGATCACTGATGATGACTTTATATGATTTATTTTTGTTTTTTACATATTCGAGCTTAAAACAATTGAAAACATGAGCTAGGGTTAATTTTTGGGTTATATTTTGGTATATTATCATGTGCTACGATTAGTTTTTTATCATATTTTTCTTAATTACCAATTCTATAGTGCCAAATCCTACTTACGTATGTTTTATTTCATTTTTATCATTTGATTTCGATTCGACAGGTTCGATTCGTAATTCGATTCACGATTCGCGATTCGGGAGGTAAACGATTCGCGATTCGACAACTATGGCCTCAACCCATTAATACATATATTAGTCGTCAAGGACCCCCACCAAAGTTCTTGATATCTTAACAACTCCAACTGAGAGAAAGGTATATGTTTATTTTCTTTATCCTGATGTAAATGCTACTTTTCAGTTTCATAGATTAATTTGTATGATACAATTTTAATTATAATTTTTTATAGTTTATTGGTTTGTGGCATGGATGTGAAGATATGGATTATGTCGGCCAATTGTTTGATAAAATGTGTAACACATTTTTTTCCACCTAGAATTAATGGAAATTACTTTCAAAGTTTGAATTATTTGAAAGATACGGTAAATAACTTGAAATATTTACATCCATGAAAACCCCTAGGTATGAAAACCCAAATAAGAAATTAATTAACATGAAAATTTTCTTATTTGACCTGAAATGCAAATTATAACCCTTTGTATGAAAATCCAAAAATAAGAAATAGTCTTTTTATAAAAAAAAAAACTATTTTTTAAAAACTGTTTATATGAAAAATTGTTTTTAATAAGAAACTGTCGAAAATAAAATGTTAATCATCTTTTTGTTGTATCGGTTATGTGAAACGTAGGAATCATTTCAATACACACTATAAGAAACAATGTGTGTGCATGTACATATAGAGGGAGGTTGAGAACATTTCTTCCAAACAATGGGCATATTTACATTTTTCGTTTGAATCCTTGGAGTTGTGTATCATAATCTCTCTTCCCACGTCTCCAAATTTTGTTCTTGAAGTTTTATCTATTTGCGTCATCATAGGATAAATATGAAAAAAATGTGTTAATCATACATCATGACTAATGATAATGTTTTTCATTTTTTAATTTGATGTAATTTGTTGCATATCTTTTTTAAGATCGAAGGTTAGTTCAATGTACATCCCCATATATACCTCACACGAATCTTTTTGCAAAAGGTGTTCATATCATAAATTATTTGTATTATGTATTTGTCATTGTGAAGTTAAACACATTTATATGTACTACTATAGATGTATCACAAAATAATTATAATGCGTTTGCGCATCGCGCATGTTGCATGCTAGTGGTAAAGTAAAACATACAACTCGGGTCAGAATCGATTAATAAATTGTAATAATAAAAGGTTAAGGGTCAGGTTACAATCAAGGTAAAAGTATAAAAAGGAATATGAAGAGTGTAGGTTTGGCTTGCATCAAAACATAGTCAGGGAATCGATAAGGATAATTATTATGTTAACTCAACCATTTCGTAGGATATTCTTCTTTAGGCACTTCTTGGAAATAAACAATTTGGATAGTACAAATCATGTTTTGGTGTCATGCACTCAATTCCAAAACATTCAGAGTATGAAGGTCATGGTGATGTTTTGATGATTTACCTTTGACGAGTAAAAAAATAGTATATTATCATTGTTAAATATAAGGAAATTACAATTAAACGATATTTTATGTATATTATGTTCCAGCTAAGTGCATTTTTGTATTTTTTTTAAAGAAATTTATTTAGAAATAGATAGGAGAAAAAGTCTCCCATAGGTCTCTTACAAGCTCTAATGAAAATAAAAATAATTAAGAAAATTTACGAAATCTTGAACGAGAAGCAGATAACATTAATTTATATTTAAGAGTCGATTTTTCCTTAAAAGTTAATGATAGAAATCAATCCTTTTTTTCTCCCTTTTGTTAAATTCCATCCACCTCAACTAGATTATTTGAATCTTAAATGTTTGCTAAAATATCAAAAGAATTTCTAACTTGAGTATTGAACATTTGATATTAAATTTTTCCACAGTTTCTCCCAATCGAGTCTACAATAAACTCCTGAGCTTTTGGAGAATTATGAGACATTCCTAGAAAAAACTTTGGAACTTCCACATATAAATTAACTTAAGATCCTTCCTCTTCCTGCAAATACTCATTTCTGTGAGTTGACAAGTTTGTAATGCCCTCTAGAGGAGGCATATCATGATAGGAATTAGACTCTTCATTATCATAAATATCCCCTGATGAGATATACTGATTTTATTTTTTACCCTTATATTTGGGGTATGTTGGCATATATGAAATATTTCAGGGTCACTAATATGAATTCTGGCCTTTTTATTTTCCTTTTACTTTATCTGTTGAATAAAAAATGTGAACAGTTAAATGTATATTCCACGTGCCTTTTCTTTATCAGTGTCACTATAAGTTTGGAATTTGCATTGTTGTATATTCCACGTATAATGTGTCGTTTCCTCATATGCCATTTTTTTATAAACAAATGTTATATAAAAACCAATTGTCAAGGGAGAGGAACCCGTATAAAGGAAGTATATATTGTAATAAAAACATAACCTCCAAAAGGAGGCCATGACCAAAAATTTTGGACTAAAGATCCCTATGCAAATACCCCACAAACACTATAATATTAGGAAGTGTTGCATCACATCTATCCTTATACCAACTCGATAAGTTAAACGGGAAAATGTAACGAATTCTAGATGGCGCAGTTTCTAAACATTCCAAACATCTCGAGTTTCTCTCTTTTCAAATAGTCATGAATATATAGTGAGGGACTAGACGCCAAACTTTGCCATCCACCTTCCATCCATAGGGGATGTCAAACCTCTAATAATTGTCTCACCGACTCCGACATATACCACTGGATCTGACTTAGGGATTGAAACATATCTCATAGAGCTTTCATCATTTTGACTTATAAAAGTAAATGATTAGTATTCTCCTCCTCATCCTTGCACAACCATAAATGACTAGCCATACATCTTCTTATCTTTTGCAGACCCTCAATCATCAATATGTAATTTCTTTCGACTGTCCAGACAAAAAATCACTTTTGGAGGGGCCTTTGCTTTCCATATTTTCTTTTAATGGAGATTGGATGTCTGGTTCCCATTACCTCCCAAAATGAAAAAATACCCTCTCTCTGTAAAATTCCATTCCCCTTCTACTTTCCATATTAATTGATCTTCCCCCTTGTTGGCTATGGGGCCGACACCAGCCAGTCAAAAAAAACCTCAGCCTCCTCGAGATCTCAATCCTATAACTCCCTTCGGAACTTCGGGTTCCATACCACTCGATCACCTGAAGTCTTTATGTGATCAATAACCATCTCGTCTTTATCCCCCCTAAAATTTACATACTGGGAAACTGCTCTTAAAGAGATGCATTTTTCCCTATCATCTATCCTTCCAGAACATAATCCTATTTCCTCGCCCTAATTGCAATTCTTTTAGCATAGATAATACTCCTCACTCCTTTGATATGTGTTTTCACAAACCCACCCCGTATGAAAACCTCCCCATTCCTGGCCTCCACCCTAACTGAGTACACCCCTAGATCCTACTACTCTCCTCCATAACCCAGTCTCCTCATGGAGAAATCTCCACAACCACTTACCTAACTGTGCTTTATTAAAATACTTTAGATTTTTTATTCTCGCACCCCCTTCCTTATTTTTTTTAAACCTCCTCCCACCTAACTAAACCATGTTTAAAACTCTCCCTATTGCGTCTCCATAAAAAAATTATCATCATCTGCTCCATTTTCTTATGAATAGAATATAGAAGCAGCTAACTAGACATGAAATAGGTGGGTAGGCTAAACAATGTTCTTTTTATCAATGTCAACCGACCCTTTTGATAAATAAAAATTCTTTCACCACGTCAACCTCATTTTAATTCTCTCCGAAATTGGATCCCGGATAACTTTATACTTAAACTTGGCCCCTAATGGTTGACCCAGATATGTGGAGGGGAAAGTATTAATCTTAAATCCAAGCATGTTGGCTCCAACCCACCATGATCTCTTCCTCCAATCTAAATCATCTAACATTTCCCCTCATTAATCTGGAGACCCTACACCGCCTCAAAACATATAATAAGTAATGTTAATGCCCACACCTGCCCACTCTTAGCATTAAAAAAATAGTGCCATCAGTATATAGAAGATGTGAAACCCTAATCAGATTCATGTTTGATGTCCCAATCCCAAAACTAGTGATCCAACCCGCGTTAACCAAAAGACCCATCATCCGAATAAAATCCCCCATCACCAAAATTAACAAAAATGGAGACAACGGGTCTCCTTACTGAAGCCTACGTGAGCTGAGGAAAAATCCATCGGGAACCCAATTAATCATAATGAGAACCTGACTGTGGAAATGCACCTATGATCTAACGACACCACCTCTCTCCAAACCCCATCCGCCTCAATAAGTACCAAATAAAATTCTAATTCACATGATCATATGACTTCTTGATGTCAAGTTTACACGCTATACCCGCTTCCATACTCCTAATTCTACCTTCCAGGCACTCATCAGCCACCAGAACAACATCGAGAATTTTCATTCTCCCAACTAAGGAATTTTGGGATTCCAAGATCACATAGTCAATGAATTTTTCGAGTGTAGCCGATAACACCTTGGAAAGAAACTTATAGGCCCTCCCTATCGTACTAATCGGCCTGAAATCCCCCAAATCAATATACCCCCCCACCCCCCCCCCTCTCTGCGATCGTGATAATGAACATCACATTTAGACTCCTTAAAGAATAACATCTGTCATAAAACTCACCAAATAATGCTAGCACTTCCCCTCTACAACAGTTCACCAGTGCTGGAAGAAAGACAATGTGAATTCATCCTTATCAGAGACCTTGTCACCCCACATTCACTTCAATACCTGAACGACATCCTCTTTAGATAACTACACCTCTAACATCTCAAAATCATCCCCAAAGATGCTCTCAAATTTAACCCTATCAAGAGAAGGGCGCCATTCCTCCTCTTCTCTAAACAGGTCCTTATAAAACTGAGAGATGGCCCCCTTAACCTCATTGACTTCTTCAAAATCCACCCCCACCCCACGCCGTGATCTTCCTGATATGGTAAAGTGTTGATGTGAGTTTGCCACTTTATGAAAGAACTTAGTGTTCTTATTACCTTTGCTTGACCACAGAGTTCACGATTTTTTCCTCTAACTGATTTCTTCCTGAATTAGTCTTCTCTTGATTTCCCCCTTCCATTCCTCACTCACCCCATTTTCCTCCCCTGAAAGGTCGTCCCTTCCTTCCTTCTCATATAAATTCCTAACTCCCTCCATGTATCTAGCAGTGGCCTCCTTTATATTTACAAATACGTCTCTATTCCACCTCTTGATATCTTCTTTGCGCAACCCCAACTTGGTAGCCAATTTGAAGATGGCATTACCCTCCACTACATAATGCATCCACCCCTCCTTAACTTTGTCCATGAACTCCGTCTCCTCGAGCCACATATTTTTAAATCTGAAATGTGTTCTACCTTATCTCCATCAATCACACTCTAATAAGATCAGGCTATGGTCCGGCATAACCCTAGGTAAACATAACTAAGTCACCCTCGAGAAATGTTCTTCCCAACCCTGAGAAATGAGGAAGTAGTCAAGGAGAAATAAAGACAGATTGTCTCTATTACTAGTCCAAGTGTACATGCCACCTTCTAACAAAAATCCATCAAATCCATTTTGTCAATAAAATCATAGAAGGCCCTCGTGTATATGTTGGTTATCTCTACTCCACTCCTCTCCGAAGCGAATATCACCACATTAAAGTCTCCCATAAACACCAGGGGACCCCCTAAACCCCACTTACTCCAGCTAACTCCTCCCACAACTACCGCCTAGTCGGGTCATCCAATGACCGTATACTGCGGAAATAATCCAAATGAACCCTTCCCCCACATTCCTGAACAAACACAATGATGTCCAAGTGCTAACCATACTCTACAAGAACTTTACAACTCAAGAGTCCCACATAACTATCAAACCTCCCGACACCCCAAAGGCATCCAAACTACTCCATTTAATCCTACCCCACCCCAAATGGATCTATCTAAACCTCCATCCAAATAATTCAACTTTGTATAACGTAAACAGATGATATCTAGATTCCACCTAGAAATAGCTCTGCTCACTATGCCACGTTTTTGGGGATCGTTCAACCCCCTCACATTCCATGAAATCAATTTTAATTTTCTCCTCCCTTAACCTCATCAATGTCCCCTCCCATTTCTTTCTATTTTCTCAAATAACCTAACAGCCTTATCTTCACACCCCTTAAACTATACCTCTAAAATTATACTAAACCCTCTTATCATATTCTCCACCCATGATTTCGGGTCTTGTACCCCCCTCCCCCCCCCCCCCCTCTTTCCCCATACTCGTCCTCCAGTCTATGAATTTCAAACTCTACCCATAATTATGAATTGTTCAATTGTGTAATTCTACTTCCTTTTCCCCTTCTTCCCGCCCCACTTGATTCACGTGTGTCGCTCACATTGTAACCCCCTTTCCCCCTAAAAAACTAATATTTTCATTTTCCTCTGCTACCATAATAGCCATTTTATTTTTAGTGGAACCTCTAGTCTCGTTTTTACTTTTCGCACCTATTTGAATAAAGTCAACTTGAATGTTTTTACTTCGACCTTTAATCTTATCCCTTCTTTCCCTTTTTTTAACTAATTTTCCTAGATTAAAAAATGTCTTAAATTTTTAATCCCATCTAGTAATTACCTTAGTAAAAATCCTTCTGACCATTGTTCCAATCTCCAACTGCATGCTCACAATTTGTTTCCATCAAACAATGCATAAGATAATTTTCTTTTTAATGACTCCACCTGAAAAAGTATCCCCAACATTTGGTTTGGGTCGAGTCTTCACAAACAAGATATTTTCGTGAGCCTCTTTGTTTATTATAGAATTTTTGTCTAGATTACTGACCAACACCCCCTTTTTTCCCACCCATCTATTATTTTCCATATATGTTACTTTCAGCCAGTGTGTTATTACTCTTTTAAGTCTTACCAAAATCGTTCTCACTCTCATCCACTTACAAGATTCTAACGGTATCCCTCTTCACAAGAATCCATTCACCCCTGTTTCTCTTATCTTGTTCCACCCTCCTTACATGCCTCAAGGTGTCCCCTACTTTGGTTTCATCCGTTGCTTCTTTGGTGATAGTTGGAATGGGGTTATGTCTTCCTCCGGAACTAGTCCTTCCTCTGATGTTGTTATCCTTTCCCCACTACTTGTTGCAGCGACCCCGTTAACACTCCCCATGGCTAATATTTTATACCTTTGACTGCCATAATGTTCCCAGGTGGGGAAGCACCTATAACAGCCTCCCTTTCAACGTAGGCAGAGATATCTTTTAGCAGATTCCAATTTCCTACCTGTAAAAGCCACCTACCTCTCATCTTACCACCTCCCCGCTTTTGGACCTCCCATCTTCTTTAGCCTACATAAAACCGTTTGATGTGTCTTATAACTCAGAATGTGTCTCTTTATGTATCCCATGCATATGAGAATCTATAGTCTCCAATTTTTTACCCAAGCATATGTCATCACAATCAGACTGGTTTTTATCTCCTCCATAGTAACATGTCTTATATTCATCCCAAACTACCAATTCAAAGACCCATTCCCTATGCTTATTTTGATTATATCTGGAAGATGTGCACTCCACTTTACGAATAACATCACTTATTGTATTTCTTCACCCACCAGAGTATTATTTCCCACTTTAACATACCCTCCACGTTTCTCTCCTACAGATATAAACACTTCTTCTCTCAAAGCTAAAGAGTAAGGCCCACAATCCTAGTCCAACAAAAATTATTCGATCTTGGTGTCCTTGTGTAACCTCCTAGTGGATGCCACATTTGAAACCAAACATAGTCACTATAAAATAACCAACTTTTTCCTCTAAATTTGATTAGCCTCTTGTATTGACGCAAATAAAAACAAAAATAATGAGGAGTGAAATCTTATCACTTAAGTTTTACCAGTAGCTTTCCATCTCTCCGTAACACATTACTTCAGTCTCTTCAAAGACGGAGAGGAGGTGTTGTGGCTTCCTATACGAACTTACACTACCCTCTAAAAGAATTTAATGCTAGAAATGCGAGAGTTGTCTTCCACTATGAGGTCAATCCTTGATGAAGGGTATTTAATGATATTTGTTTTTGAAAGTGGCCATGGATCCACTTTGGCTACATGTAGAAAGGACCATCCTTTAGTAGTATTCTCCCCCACCTCAGAGTTTGAGCTTTGGAAAACATTACCTCCATCTCCATTCTCCTAAAAGCTTCTCTCGTGTAGGCCCAACCCCTATCACTAGGATCCTCCGACCTATATAAATGCATCATAGTCTCCTTCTTCTTGACCAATATAATAAACAAAACTAATCTCCTTATCACACAAGTGTAAACAATCACGTTTCCATTCTGACTCTATCGCATCTTCAAGTATTTCCCTCGTTCTTTAGATGTTTCCTGCAAGTAAGAACCCAACAATCTAACCTCACCCTTGATGAGAGCAAATCCACGTGAATGCCCAATTACTCTTGTATTGATTCTAAACTAATGAAAACTTCCAAATGTTTTTTGGCAATGAAAAACTCCCTCCCTGCTGCCAGGAACGGCTCCTTTTTCTTATAACTCTCCATAGAAAGGTCTTGACAAGAAATTGGAGTGATAATCACCCATTGTTAAAACTCAAAACGACATTTTCAACCATATAAGAGTCCAAGTTGAACTTTAC